>CAUYRT010096284.1:0-16411 GCA_963574885.1 Lepilemur ruficaudatus
TTACAGGTGCAAGCTACCGTGCCTGGCCCATATTTTAAAGTCACATTTAAAGTCTTACCTTTAATAGTCCTACCAGAGCTGGCAGAATGAGCTCTTAACAGATTCTCAACTCTGAAGTGTACAGAGATTGGGTGAAGCAGGGGTGGGGGTGTCCAAATGTGTGCTGTGCGCCTCCTCTGTGGCCAGCTTGATGGTGGTCTATAGCTACAAAGTCCCATTTAGTCCCCAGATGTGGCACGGAGTTAACTTCTCGGGAGAAATGATCTCCCCACCTCCAAGCTGGAAAGGTCAGTAACTTCCTTACGTTCTCGCAGCTAATTAATGCATAATTGGAGTCACTTTGATGCCGAAACCCAAGTTCTTTATTTTTTCTCCCAGTTTTGTTGAGTATCATTAACAAATAGAACTTGTGTATATTGGAGGTGTATAGTATGCTGATTTGATAAACGTTTACATTGTGACATGATTACCACAGTCAAGTTAATTAGCACATCCGTCACCTCACGGTTACCTTGTGTGTGTGTGTGTCTGTGTATGCTGTGCAGTGAGAACACTGACGTCTACTTTCTCCGAAACCCAATCTCTTTTCCTCTTGCTTGCTCCCCCTGGTCACTGAAGGAGCCCAAGAAGAGAGAGCCCCGGTTATGCCGGAAGAGGGAATATTGCTATCTCCAGGCTAGTGGAAGGGCCCCAGCACCACCTGGAAACAGAACTGGGGTTCCCGGAAGCAGAGCTGACACAGGGCGAGACCCCTCAGGGCTCTGAGAGCCCGAGGTGCTCATGACCCAGGAAGACGAGAGCAGTGCCTTGTGGGGAGTGGCAACCAGATGGTCCAGGCGCCACGCAACTTCACCCTCCTGACCAGCTGTCACTGGGAAAACGTGCCCTCGGCTGGAAAGGGAGCCAAAGAGAGGAGGGGAGAGAAATCCACACATCCAGAACTTCTTTATGTGTCATTCTCCTTCTACCTCCAGTCCCAGACTCCAATGGTCTTCACGGGGCATGGCCAGCAAACAAGAGCCAAGCCGGTCACACGTGGGCCTGCTGGCTCTGAGGTCTGCGTCTCCAGTCGGTCATTCCTTTGCTGCGCCCTGGCCGGAACCCAGTGTCGGGTCATCCCTTGTGGTTGGTCCATCTGTGCAGGTGCTGTTCGTTCGCGTAGCTAGCCCTGGGCTGTCACCTGGCCAGCAGGTGACTGCAGGACCCAAAGGGACTGCCCGCGTGACAGCGGCATTGCTGAGCGGCCCTGCCTGAGTTTCCTACAGATCCCAGTTGCTTAGTTAAGCTCATTGTACAGCCCTGACTGTGTCCGCGGGCTCTGGGCGCATTTCCCGTGCCAGATCAGAGACAGCAGGACCCTGCTCTTGAAGTGATCTCAGGAGATATTGCCAAAAGCACTTTGGTTAAGACAACAATCATTTTCTCCAAGCATTGTCTGCGCGTGCAAGACACATGCGGTGCACACTGGAATCGACAATTTGGTGCACCATGGCGGGGGGGCAAATTCACAATATTTTACAAACTTTTTCAGAAAGGATTTTTGTCTTTTAGAGATTTAAAAAACAAATTCCTCTGTATCTTAAAATTTCTTGTGATTTCTTTTCTTTTTTGCAAATTATTCCTGCTCTGTGCTGTTGGTAATCATTACATTTGGAGACCACCTTGATGTCCAATAGTAGAAGTTTGATGAAATGTACCACTTTTGTAAAGGTAGCTAGACCAAGGCAGGGACAGGATCTGAAATAACAGCCAGTGTTCTGGAAGCTCACTGTGCACCAAGGGTAGGCTAAGGGCTTGCAGGCCTGATTTCGTTTAATCCGCACCTTATGTAGGAGGGACGTTATCATCCCCTTTTTATAAATGGGAAAAGTGAGGGTAGGGAGATCAAGGGAGTTGCCCAAGGTTTTAGCTCAGGCAGTTTAACCCCAGAATCTGTGCTCAAAGCCACCGTCCCAAAGCTAAGGCTACTTGTTGCTGGGTGGTGAGATAATGGGCAGTTTTATGTTCATCTTATTATCTGTATTTTCTTACTTGTAATGTGCACACATTGCTTTTGCAATAGGAAAAAAAAAACCACAAAATATATAAAAAGGGGGAGAAAATAAGATACAAGAATCTAAATTTTGCAGCGGTAGGGAGAGTTTAAAAAATTTCCAACCCATTTTCATGCAATTATTCCTGCTTTATTGTTTTGGCAGTGCTTTATGAATTTTTAAAATTTGCAAACTCATTACAATTACCAAGTATGTATCTATATCTTATGCTTGGTATGCAAATTACTTTGCAATCTACCCTAACTTGTTTTAATGAATTGGTAGACATTAAGGTTGTTTCTAACTTTTCCCTATTCTATACACAGAGCTGGAGATCATGTATTGGAAATAAATTAGAACTGAAAACCACAAATTAGAAAAAAAATTGACTTGTAGAAAAAATAAAGTGTGGTAAAGCCACTTCAGGGTGTTTGGGAATTATTAATACTTGAGGAAAACACTGAGACTGTAGTTTGGATTACATTGTCATCCTGACAAAATTACAGTCAACCAAATTGCATTGTAGTGGATGTTTGTCTTTTTTGGTTGCCCACCATCAGAATTTCATATAGGGAAGCTTCCTACTTAGGAGCTAGAGCTCACCTCTGGAATAACCAAATATCGGATTTCCCTGCTTCCTTTGCAATGGGGCTGTGGCTGCCATGCGCTGGGAAATGCTAATCACATGCACCTGCACGTGGCCTTGGACGAGAAGCTGGTGCAAGAAAGAAGTGGGGACCTTGCAGAACCCATCCTTGTGAGGGTGGCAGCTGCAGCAGTCATCATGTCCAGACTCCAGAAGGCACATGGCTCATGGTTCTGGAAACAATATCCAGAGGTCCAGGAGCCGGTGATGTAGCCAGCAGCACTGACACCCCTGGGTTGCAGCCCTGCCATCCTCACTCCCGTGGTGCAATTATCTGATTGCACCTGGTTATTTACCTCCATGCCTGGTCATTCTGTCCCTCCTGAGGATTCTGCAAACTCCTCAGTCACCACTTCATAAACTTCATTTCCATTTCAATAAGTCAGAGTTGGTTTCTGTTACAAGGATGTAAAAATTCTGAGGGATGCACACATGCTACCATTCATTTCCATATATTTACGATGTATGCCTTTAATCTAATAGCATCTTTATGTAAAATAATAAAACGATAGTAGGATTAGGAAATGTATTTAGGATTAAGAGGATTTTCAGAAGTTCAGGGCTTTAAAAATAATACAAGATATTTGCATAATATATTTGCATGAGTGATTTGAGCTTAAAATTTTGTAAAAGTCATTGAAAAGTACTGTACAGGGATCTTGTTTCTTTTAGCTAATAAATTGGGTCATATCTTGAAGTCTCCAAAAGCCACGAAGGTTGGAATGAAAACATTACCACTTATAATGAATCTCATACTTCGTCATTTTCCCAAGTGGAGATGCATTTACATATTAGTAAGAGTTTCATGAGGAAGAATTTTGATTTTCCATGTTGCTGCAATGCTAGCCCATTTAGTCCAATCAATAGTTCTCATTAATAACTCTCAGGTCAGCCTGCACCACTATCGAAATTTCAGTGTCTGATGGATACACCCAAGAGAAAGAAATACTCTTTATCCAGCCATCTTCCCCTTCCCCACAGAAACATCACACCACATAGATATTTTAGAACAAGAATTTTGTGAGTTTTCTGACCATGTACTTTTATTAAGTTTTGCATGAGGTTAGTAAGAGGTGGGAGTTCTTAGGCGAGTATGTAGAATGCAGGACGTTGGTCATGCATGCAGTAAGAATCCTTTCAGCAAACTTTCCCTGAGTCTCTCTCAGGTAGCTCAGCACCCCACTACCCTCGGTGCTGAGGCCATGCATAACGTACAATCGGGTTCAACTCCAAGTCATAGAAAGCCCCAAATAAAGTGGCTTAAATTAGTTAGGAAAAAAGTCTATGAGTGGTCCAGGACTGATATTGTGTCCTATAGTGTCAATGACGCAGGCCCCTCCTGTTTTATTGCTCTGCTGGGGGTTGCTTTCACACCCCCAAGGTCCCTTGTGGTCCAAGAGGGCAACAACCATCACATTGTCTTCCAGGGGGCAGGAAAGAGGAAGCAGAGAAGGCATGCTTTCTCTTTTTGGGGCACTTCCTGGTTAGAGCTTAATCATGTGACCTTGCATAGCTGCAAGGGATACTGGGAAATATAGTCACTTTATTCCAGGTAACCATCTGCTCAGCTAAGAACTAGAATTTCCATAATGGAAGACAAAGGATAGCACGGGTTCCTAAAGACAACTAGCTGCCTCTACCTCAAGCAGTTATATAGAATTGGATGAGTTTATTTTCTAACAGAGGAAATCTACACGTACACTGTCAACTCCCATGCAATGTATTAAATGCGTAATAGCAATGTGTTCGAAGGGCTGCCAGAGTGGTAGGAAGAGAGAGGCAGCACGTGTAGTCCTTCCAGGTTCAGTTGCTGCAGGGAGCCTCGGTGTCTCCTGAGAGGTAGACCTATCTCACCCATCTTTGGGGTCTTTGGATGGAGAGTAAATTTGAACCCCTCCAGCAGCTCTCTCTGGACCCAGTGGGGGAGCCCGTGGGGTCCTTTCCTGGTCTGACCACTGACCATGGACCACCATGCCATCAGCAGACTGCACGGCTCTGCGTGCAACAAGCCTGGGACAGAGGGAGGCCGCAAGCATGAGAGGGCAGTCCTGCTTTAAGATCCTTTCAATAGTGGGCCTCTCTGTGAGATCTCTTTGAAGAAAGGGTTGCTTGGCTGAATAAAAAGAAAAACGGGAACTTCTGTTCTTGATGCAGAGTTAACAACCTGGTGACCTTCGATGTGTTTGAAGGCACCATGAACCCTCCTGAACTTATATGCAAGATTGGGGTGTATATATACATTTGCATTTTTCTGGAGAGAACATGCATAACTTTTGTCAGCTTTTCAAAGCTTCTTTTTATTTTTTTTTTTTGAGAGAGAGTCTCACTCTGCTGCCCGGGCTAGAGTGAGTGCCGTGGTGTCAGCCTAGCTCACAGCGACCTCAAACTCCTGGGCTCCGGTGATCCTCCTGCCTCAGCCTCCCGAGTAGCTGGGGCAAGCTCCTTTTTAAACTGAAGAAGTAGAAGAGTGATCATTGTAGACACAGCTCCTGTTTCTTATTTGCATTTCAACCTTGGCTGGTCCCTGAGCCTCCTCGCATGGTGACGCAGCCCCTTCCTTTGGCGAGCAGCCCCCTTTGGGTCACTTCTGCATTCACTGCCGACACCCCACTTGGCAGTCAGTGGGGGTGGGGGTGCTCTGGGATCGCGGATGCATCTCAGTGTCAGCCCAAGTCACGCAGGATTAGGAAGGTAAATCTGCTGGGAGAAGTAGAGGGAGATGACGACTCCTATTAGCATCTAAAGCCAACTATAAGTGCTTTGGTATTATCTGCAGCCGGGGATTTTCTGTGCCATTTCATAGGCAATTGGGAGTTGACTGCAATAGGATGCAGAAGAGCAGGAAAAACAAAAGGGAATGGGGGACTTATCGGCCCTTACGTAAGGAGTGGAGCGTTATGCCCTCCCCGGAAAAGGACACCGTTTTCTCTCCCTAGAGCAGGGGTTGGCACACTTTTTCTGTAAATGGTCAGAGGATAAATATTTTGAGCATTGAGGGCCATACAGTCTGTGTTGCAACTACTGGACTCTTCCATTGTAGCCAAAGTGGCCATAGACAATACCTCAATGAATGACCGTGGCTGTGTTTTAATAAAACTTTATTTATAAGAAACAGGTGGTGACCAGACTAGGCCTGTGAGCCGTAGTGGGCCAATCCCTGCACTAAAGTTTATGAGGGCCCAGTTCACTCCTGCTTTCTCCCTTCCTTTGCAAGTTCCAAACAGGGCAGGTGAGAGCATGCCTCCCGCCACCCACCCCCAACTTTGCCCCTATGGCTCCTGCTCAGTCCCTGGGAATCAGGGCAGGGGAGAGCCATTGCCTTCCAGGAGAGACCCACTTTGTAATTGACCTTGACATTTTCCGGGGCGAGCTTTGTACAGCCTCATTCTTGGCAAAGAGCGCTTTAGCTGACTTTTCTTGTTAATGACTCGTTTCATAAGCCTATTCGGATGGTCCCCTGCAACTCCATCTAGCAAATACCGCTTTTCCAATCTGTGCTGACGAGTGCCAGGAGACAGGAGATGGAGCCCAGCACTCCTCAAGGGCGTTGCTGTCCAAAACGCACCCTGCCGGGACAGTCCCCACTCGAAACCAGGCAGCAGAGCTCTCGTGGGTTCAGCTGTTTGTGAAACAGGACTCTCACAGGCCTGTCAGTGAAAAAGAACTAAAGATGTATAATTATGCATTCACCTACACACGTGACTTTAGCTTCATAAAACTGTGGTGACACATATAACATACAATTCACCATTGTACCCATTTTTGAGTGTATAGTACAGTCGTGTTAGCTACATGCACACGGTGTGCAACAGATCTCAGGAACTTTGCATCTTGCAAGACTGAAACTCTACATCCATGAAACAACGCCCCTTCCTCCCACCCTGGCCCCAGCCCCTAGCAACCACCATTCTACTTTCTGTTTCTATGAATTTGTACTGTAGATACCTCATATAAGTGGAATCACGCAGTGTTTGTTCTTTGACTGGCTTATTTCATTTCTAATAATGTCCTCCATGTTTATCCATGTTGTAGCGTATGACAAGATTTCCTTCCTTTTTAAGGGAAATACTCCATCGTATGCCTATAACACATTTTCTTTCTCCATTCATCCATGGATGGACATTTAGGTTGCTTCTACCTCTTGGCTATTGTGATGAATAATACTGCATGAACAAGGGTGTGCAAATTTCTTCTTCAAGATCCTGTTTTCAGTTCTTTTGGAAAATACAACCCGGAGTGGATTGCTGAGTCAGTTTTAATTTTTTGGGAAACTTCCATCCTGTTTTCCGTAGCAGCTATATCATTTTATATTTCTACCAACATATTTATAGCTTTTAAAAAAACAGGAAAAAATATAAACAGGATAATCTAAATAGTTTTATTCACTTACTCGTTAAAAAATATTTATCGAGTGCCCACCCATGGCTAGGCAGTGGGGTACTGCATTGTATCAGACTAATCATTGCCTTCTTATAGTGTTTTGGGATAGACAGTCAATACACAAATAGACAGATAATTCCACCAGAGAAATAAGAGTCAACCTTAGCTATGTTGGCGGGGAGAAAGTGGAGTCAGGGATTCCAGGATGGAAATGGAGGGAGTAGCACCCCTTAGAGCCTTTCCCAGGTCAGGCAGAGACTCACATTGGAGCTTAACTCTTACAAGGCCACTCATCAGATTTTTTAAAAAATTGAGGTGAAATTCACATAACACAAAATTAATCATTTTAAGTGAACAATTCAGTGACAATTTAGTACATTCACAAGGATGTGCAACCACTGCCTCTATCTAACCCGACACCCACTAAGGGGTCACTACATCTTCCCCCCTCCTGCAGCCCCTCACAACCACCAATCTGTTTTCTCTTTCTGTGGAGTTACACACTCTGGCTCTTTCTTATAAATGGAATCATGCAATATGTGGCCTTTTTCATCTGGCTTCTTTCACTGAGCATAGTGTTCTTAAGTTTCTCTCCACATTGTAGCACGGATCAGTACTTCATTCCTTTTCTTGGGTGAATAATATTCTATTATATAGAAACACCCCGTTGTGTTTATCCATTTATCAGTTGATGGACATTTGGGTTGCTTCTGCCTTTTGCCTATTGTGAATAGTGCTGCTATGAATATGCATGTATAAGGATTTGTTTGAGCCTCTGTTTTCAGTTTTTCTGGGTACTATGATCACAGACTTTTGCAGCTTAGAGATCAGGTTCCGTCCCACTGTAAGAGACTTGCCACAGGGAGCTGGCGGAGCTTCAAACCTGAACCGGGGCTGGGACTTCCAGGCAGTGTTCCTGCCACCGCGTGGGCTGCGGATTCACTTCCACGCCCTTCCCAGCCGGGCCAGGCCTGGATTCAGCAAGGACTGAGCCAGCTACTATCTCACATTCTGAATCGTGAGCACTCCCTTTCCTCTCACAGCCCCTGGCTCCCGAAACTACCTTCCCCTAAAGAGCAGGACTACCCGCCAAGTCAGCCATGCTGTGTCCAGGAGCCCTGCCTTCTTGGCACCCAGCTGCGGCCTTCATGGGGCCTCTGGTGCTTGTCTCCTGAGGCTCTGCCTCTCCTCTGCTGCTCCTGAGGGAGCTGGAGGTAGAGTCAGGCTGTCCCTGGGAACGGGTGTTGGGCTCTGACATCACAACTGCCCCACATAAAGCCTTCTGTGAGGCGGCCTTTGCTTTGGCAGCAGTGACAGATGTTATGGGCCAGGAGAGGTGACCAGAGTAGAAACTCGTTTTGCAGGAGGAAAGCACCCTCTGTCCCTCAGTGATCTCCCCTAGTGAATCCCCCCAGCAGATTCCCCCGGGGCAGGGAAGAGGGACTTGCCCCGGGACTGGGGTCCAGGAGATTCCAGGACTCACTCACCAGGTGGTGGAGGAAGCCAGAGTCCTTGGTTCGGAGGTTCTATTTTCAGATGCTTTCTATGTCAGGGTGAGTGATTTGTTAAACTCCAAAGATCACGGTTTGGTACTACCTGGGAGTGCCATCGCTGGTAGAATTAAATGCCAATATAAGCGAGAAAGAGGAAAATGGGAGAATACAAGGGAAAGAAGAATGGAGCCTGCAGAGTAGAAGACACAAAAAGAAAAGAAACATTGCCCCGGGGGAGGGGGTCATGCCTCCCAAGGGCCCCCAGCTCAGTTATCTCCCTCTGTCTTCGACCTTGAGGGGCTGGATTTTCTCCAGCATTTCAGACTCTCTGGCACTTAGCAAAGAGCCCAGTGTGTGGTAGATACACAGTAATGGGTCAGTTAATGTAGGTGAACGATGTCCCCCATTGGAACAAGGCTAGAATGGGGCATGCAGGGCTCACCAAACCCACGTCTTGGGGACCTTCCCTGGCTGAGACGGTAAATCACTCGTTGGGCATCCAAGTTACTGCTGGTCCTAACCGACTCAAAATGATACACCACCTGGTAGTTTGGATTCAACTCTAGAAATAATCATGTTTTCTGCCTGGGTCACCCTGGCTTCACGTCCTCAATTGTCTGATCGACAGAGGTGGCGAGAACTCTGTGCTCACTTATTAGTCTAATGGACAGACTAGCCCGTGGTGGCCCAGGCCAGAGCTGTTTTTATTTTGTGCTGTGTTCCTCGGGCGTAACTTACCATGGGGGAACATCTGCATTATCTAATTTATTCCTTTGAAGCATTTCATTTTGGCTGATTGCTGCTTAAAGGTCATTTCCAAATAAACATGGAATGAAAGGTCACTGTACCCAGCTGAAAAATTATCATAAAGTAGCTTCGTCCCTGCTCAATGCCAGCGCTGACCTCCTCTGCTGGCTGGCAGAGCCTGTTCTTTTGGTCGCTTGTGGCTAATTGTGTTGCCTTTTGCTTCTCAGCTTTGCACTTGGGAAGGGGGGTTACCTGCTGGATAGCAGCAGGTAAAACATCATTGCAAATCTTTATTTATTGAAGTTCAGGCTAAGCAATGGGGGCCAGGAGATGGGGATTAAGTCATTTCCAGAAATCACCAAGGAGTGATACAGGTTCTGGTTGGTACTGCCGGACAAGGCTGCTCCTGTCCCACGTGAGTCAGAGGCTAGGAGAAGAAATTGTGGATTTGCTGAGCTGGATTTTAGAAGAACACGCAAGGAGGGGAAATTACCGCAAAAGATCAGGGAAGTTTGCCTTTGTGTTTTCCAAATAGTAAAGAGGGAAAACAAAGCAAGGCTTGTTAATTTACTGCCAGACCTGGGGCGTGTTCCTAGAATATAGATTGCACAGCGGCTGGTTGTGTGCGCTGAGAGGAAAGACCAGGCTGCAGAGAGAAAGCTGCGTTGGAGGGATCTGGTTTATTTTCTTTGTTGGCTCAGTCAGCAGGTGGATGTGGCGAGGGCTGTGGATGTGTCACAGTGGATTTTAACAAGGTGTTCACCATGCCGCTTGGGCAAGCTGGGCGGGCTCAAGAGCTGCCCACAGGTGCAACACCCCAGTTAAGCTGGGTCACAGCAGAAGGAAGGGATTCTGCACAGGAAGACAGGTTGCCATGGTGAGGAAAAGGAGTGTGGTCAGGAGGATCAAAGGATGAAGGAGGACAATAAAAAGGCACTGCAGATCGGAGAGGAAAGGGACGAACAGTGGCGGAACCAGAAGTGAAATTACTGGTTGGCAGATCTGAGAGCGACCGAGCATGGGGTGGCTTGCCCGGAGGATGCAGAATTCTGAGGGCTGGCGTACACTCAGAGCGGGGCAGAGGTTCTGTGCTGAGTGCTTTATGTGTACCTTCCTGACATCACACCAGCTCTATGAGTTCGCCCATTTTACAGATGGCGGTGTGGAGACACCAGTTAATGAGAGGCAGAAGCACGTTAGCATCCTGGCCGTCGGACATCAGGGCTCACATGCCCAGCCGCTGTCCCACCTGCCTCTCTGAGGACACAGCCGGCGTGTTAGCGTGTAGGAGGGCCTCAAACGCTGGGGGAAGGATACCAATGGGGTACCATTTACTACCTATCAGATTTGGGGGGTTCCCACTCACTGATAATGGAAGCGATATTTGGAGAACAAGGAAGGAAGGAAGGAAGGAAGCGGGGAGGAAAGGAGGGAAGGAAACAAATGAATGGCGGGTATGGGTGACTTTTCTTTCTTTTTTGTTCTTTTTGGTATTTTCCAAATTGGAGAAGGAGGATGGAGCATGAAAGGAGCATGAGCCAGGCTGCGTAGACAGCAGCACTGCGCCACAGGGAAGCAGGGAGGGCTGACGCCTCGCATTCTCGTCAGAGCAGCCCGACCCCCAGCACACTCCAGGAGAACGAGGGGGTGGCGGGGCCTGGGCTAGGTCGGAGGAAGAACGGCTGGAAAAACTGATTTTTAGGTCTGAGGAGGGAAAGGTCCCGGAGGACCTGCATGCTGCCTTTAGGTGAGAGGGAAAAGGTGTGTGAGGCCCCAGAGGCAAAACTAGAACTAGTGGGTGGGAATTCTCTGGAGAGAGACTCCACCCTTTGACAGTGGGGTCCCTGTCACAGGTAGGGTCCGAGGACAGGCTGCACCTGAGCTTGTGGGGACGTTGTAGAGGGTGTTGGCGGTTCAGCCTTCGACTCCCAGAAGCTAAGGCTCCATGTGTCTCTTCCCTGGCACGCCCATCCCCGACAGGGGTCCCAAGGTCTCGGTTGTGGGACCGTGGCAGTGGGGATGCAGCTCAGAAACTCGGGCCATGAGCATGGGGGACGCCTCGGTCTCCTCATCTTTCAACGGAGCTAGTGTCAGGAGCTACGAGCTCCGTAGGGCTGTTGTGGAGATGGAGCGAGGTGTGAGTTTTGACAGGTTAAGTACTTAGAATGGCGCTCTGTGCAGGGGAGAGCGTTAGCTGTTGCGTGTAATTTTTTAAAGTTCCTGAGATAATCCTGATACATCTCCTCTGGCCTCCTCACCCCAACCTGCAACCTGACAAGTTGTGGCTCTCTGGTCTAAGACAGAAGGAGGTCTTTGAACCAGTGAATTCCTTGGTGAAGTTGGCAGATTTGTTTGTTAAGTGCCAACTATGCAGATTCATTTCTTTGGGTGCTGGGATGCGAGGCTGAACGATTTCGCCATTGTCTTTGTACTCAGGAGCCGATGTTCTCGTAGGGAAGACAGCCCCCGCAAACACGGCAAGCCCTCTCCTTTGCTCCCACTGTTGACAACAAATAAGTGAATTATTTACCAGTTATTTGCTTTCTTATGCTGATCCCATATGCACATCCCTGGCCTTCCCTCTTTCATTCAGTGAATATTTTTTTTCTTTTTTTTGAAGGAGGGTCTTGCTCTGTCACCCAGGCTAGAGTGCAGTGGTGTCATCACAGCTCACTGCAACCTCAAACTCCTGGGCTCAAGCGATCCTCCTGCCTCAGCCTCTCAAGTAGCTGGAACTATAGGCATGTGCCGCTACACTTGGCTAATTTTTTTCTATTTTTTTTTCTATAGATGGGGGTCTTGCTATATTGCCCAGGCTGGTCTCAAACTCCTAACCTCAAGTGATCCTCCTGCATAGGTCTCCCAAAATGCTAGGATTGCAGGCGTGAGCCACTGCACCTGGTCCCATTCAGTGGATATTTAATGATCACTTGTGTTTAAAAACAACCACACTGCACAGTCTCTATACTGAGCCATCATTTTATTGATGCCTCAGGTTCCCGAAGTCCATCCT
This sequence comes from Lepilemur ruficaudatus, assembly GCA_963574885.1. NCBI lineage: Eukaryota > Metazoa > Chordata > Mammalia > Primates > Lepilemuridae > Lepilemur > Lepilemur ruficaudatus. Next base: position 12,313 of record CAUYRT010096284.1, read on the forward strand.
TGCAGTGGATTTTCTGATGCCCGAAGAGGAAGAAGGGGCTGCCTCTTCTCTCCAGGCTGGGCTGGCTCCGGGCCAGGCCTTGCTCCCCGTGAAGCACAAAACTGCCTGAACAAGCTCGTGTGATGTCAGGCAACAGACTGATGTCTCGGTTCCCTCCAGGTTGGCTGTGTCTGCCTGTACAGCAATTGTTTTAGCCTCTAGCCAATTCCTGTAAGGTCACCCAGGGAGCTTAGCACTCATGCAGGCCCTGAGGAATAAACTGGCACCCCCCAAAAGAGAGAAATTTGGTTGAAAGGTGGAATGGGGCCAGCTTAGCATGCTGATGTCTTGCCACCTCTCTTCTCTCATGACTCACCTGAAAACTTGGGGGCCCTAGGTACGGCAGAGGGGTTCGTTTCTGATTCACAGGACCGCACACATGGCCTAACTCAGTTCGCGTTCTGGGGTGGAAGCCATCCTCTTCCAGGAGTGCACAGCTGTGGTGCAGATGTTCCTAGCCCTGCTGCGTATCCCGTACTTTATTTCAGACATGCCGTAACTGGAGAGGGGGTGCTTTGGGGAGGAGCCTCAGTGTGCCAGGAGCGTCAGGAGATGGGACTGACGGAGGGGTCAGAGCAAGAGCCTCGTAGAGGAAAGTAAAGCTGAGAAAAGGCTGATTAATGATCTTTGAGCACGGAACACATTATTGCATAGAGGGTGGTGACTAGCTGTGGTCCAGCCTTGCTGAAGAAAAGGTTTAAACTGTATCACAAGAGATTCAGGTGAGGCCAAGCAAAGTTAGATAGCAGAATTCTGCATTTTATTGAACCTAAGACTCTGCCAACCTAAGAATGCTCTATTATTTTGTGAACCACCAAGAAAGAAATAGAAAAACAGAATAGCGCAGAACTATTACCTGCTTACACTTAGAAAATTTAATCTTCACGTAATAAAAGAATTCCTTTAGACTTAGTTTTATTCTGTACTATGCATACACATAAAGGGAACTATACATATACGTGTAAGTATAAATATATATTTTACATGCACATAAAGGAAATATAATTAAATTAATTAGAAGAGGGAATCGCTCCGTAATATGTCTTTATATTTGAGTCTGATGCTTCTCAATCGCTTTTGAAGTCAGAGTACTCGAGGTCGTATGTTTTCTCATACAATATAGTTCTTGTCTAGAATATTGGTGATGTAGCATTTCTTAAAATATTTCCTGAAGAACTAAAAGCTGTTGGTGCTAATCTCAACTTAAGCCATGACTGTAGGTTTAAACCAAATATATGGAACAGCACTTCTGAGCTTGAGCATGCATCAGAATATTCTGGAGGGCTTTCAATCCAGTCATCGGACCCCAACTCCCAGAGATTCTGTTCAACGGGTTTGAGGTGGGGCTTGAGCATTTGCGTTCCTTGCAAGCTCCAGGGTGGGGTGGGGCGGGGAGCTGGTCCAGGGACCACACTTTGAATAGCCGTGATGTGGGCTGGTCCACTCATAGCATCGGGAGTGTTACTGAAGACATCCAATTCCCTGTTTCCCCTCAGTCTCCTACGGGCCAATCTTCCACCCCTCTGGTTCCCCTGGATTTTCTTCCAAATCTTTAAGACTGCACTGAGAGATTTTTGCCCAGTGCTTTTGATATTGGAGCACGATCAGGCCACGATGGCTCCTTCCCACCTGCCACCTGGCTGATGGCCATCGCAATATTATTGGAAGATGAATCCAGATTTCCAAGACGCTAAACTGGGGGTGGGGGAGGGAGGAGAAAGAGCACCTTCAAATCTGCAGCATACAGTAGTTAGCCGTCTCTACACGCCTGGAGGGAGGGCGAGGCCCAGGCCAGCCTGGAGGCAGAGGCGGGGGCTTCTTTGGGGTCCGTGTGCCTTCTGGGGCCCCTCAGATAGTAAACAGCACCTGCTCGCAGCAGGGAACAGAGCTGCAAGCGCCCCGTGTGCCATGGCCTTACGCCTCATGCTACGATGGCTGAGGATTGAGCCAGATGGTTTACTCTGGTGAGTCTAACGTAACTACCCTGTCTCTCTCTCTCTTTTTTTTAAACAATGCTATTAGAAAGCCTCCAATGTCATTAAACATGGCACACTAATAAAAAGGCAAAAGGCCTTCCTTGCGCTCTGTGGGTTAAATAATAAAGAACAGCTGTAACTGGAGGGGCAGATGGCCTGAGCTCCCGGCAGCTGGGGACTGCTTGTCTTCATTAGTGTCATTGACAGAGGAGACATGGGGTGGGCCCTTAGGTCACCCAGCAGGTTCTCTGCAGGAGCCTGCAGGGATCGACTTGGCCTAGTTTTCAAGACTTTAACAAACTCTCCCCGGCAAGCAGAAGCTCCCTCGTGTCTCCTTTTCACTCTTATTTCCCTGAGTGTCTCTTCTTTGTCTAAGCCAGTGGTTCCTGACGGGGGGCCTGTTGTGCCCCTCGAGAGACACTGGCAGCATTCTTGGTTGTTGCCCCGGGGAGGAGGGTTTCTGCTGGCATCTGGCGGGCAGAGGCCAGGGACGCTGCTAAACATCCCACTGTGCACAGGACGGCCCCCCCACAAAGAATGTCAGCAGTGCTGCGGTTGAGAAATCCCGGTCACATAAGCAAAGCGACTCCTACATTCAAAATGCTGTTCTGGTCTGATGCCTTCTCTCTCTCTTGCAATCTGGAAAAGAGAAGGAAGAGAGGAAATGAAATGACTCTTCAGGCAGCGTTCACCGCCGCTTCCTTGCAGTGTGATGTTACAAATGGTCATAAAGCTGTAATTTACTTGGCACTGCTTTTGGATGGTTTCCCCTGATACTGAAACAATAAAAGAAATAGCACATGCACAGACTCACCCCCTGCGTGAGGAACAGACTTCGTCTGATAACCCAGTGCTCCTCGCACTTGCCTGTGCACACGGATTCCCGGGAATCTGGTTGGAGTTTGGGTTCCGATTCATCAGGTTGGGGTGGGGGGACCCCGAGATGCTGCATCTTCGACAGGCTGCCGACGCACTGCAGGTGCACGTACCACGCGTTGAGTAGCCAGGCACTGACCTGACCTCTGGCCCTCCTAAGCCCGTGGAGGGACTGTGCTTGTGAGACCCGCTGTTCCTTTAAGCGTAGATAATGGGGAAACCCTCTGCAAAGCTCTGCGCGTTAGCGACCAGCTTTCCTTCGCACGTGGGATGTGGCGTAGAGTGGACAGCTCATCCTGCTTTGCCCAGAACTGCTCTAATTAAAACCAAAAATCCCGCGTCCCAGGAAACCCCTCAGTCCTGCGTAAACCAGGACGGTGGTCACCCTATCAGCCCAACAGTGTCCCCAGGGGCAAGGTAAGGTTGGACCTTTCCAGCTTCTTTTCCTGAGGAAGGCTCTCAGCTCTAGAGCGCTGGGGTCTCAAGACAGGCGCTTGGTTTACTTTGTTATTTTGTTTCTCACCTATTCTGGGAATAGAATAAGGGCTGATGTTAGGTTATTAGGTAGGAAATGCCAGATTTCCTTAAGTGCTAAGTTTGACAGTTGATTTCTCCGACATTTCACTTTGATACTTCGTGTTTTATTTTTATTGTGAAGGCACATCCTCAGTCTTTCAAGCAAACATTTTGGCTCATGATTATCTTTCACACTTTTTTAAGAGAAATTTTTGTGAAACCACGGATAAGTGAAAAATTCATGTTATTTTCGAATGGGTTACATTGTCCAACAATATTGGACCATTTGAAACAAATCGGATAGATGGGTACCACATGAATTAAACGAGCATCGGGAGAGAAATCTTCTCCAAGCTTGCCTTTCTTTGCTGTCATGACATAAAGGTGAACCGTTTCTATACTGTATTGTCACGTGTGATGAAAAATGGATTCTTTTTGACAATTGCAAGCATTTGGCACAATGGTTGGATAAAGATGAAGTGCTGAATCACAGTCCAAAACTGAGTATTCATCCAAAAAAGCTAATGGTGTCTGTTTGGTGGTCCAGAGCTAGTATAATCCACTACAGCTTCATGAAACCTGGTCAATCGATTACAGCGAATGTCTACGGCAACCAACTGGACGAAATGATGAGGAAGCTTGTGATGAAGCAGCTGAGATTGGTCAACAGAAACAGGCTAATCCTCTTGCAA
>CAUYRT010096288.1:0-15309 GCA_963574885.1 Lepilemur ruficaudatus
AAAGAATGGAATGACAAAAATTCAATTGATGATACTAGGAAAAGTTCACATGTATTGGTTGCTTGAAGAGACACCAGGCACTGCTAAGTTCAAGTGAATACAGAATATTTTCAGTGGTTCTGGAAAATTGACATTCTTGATTCTACTTCTTCTTCTTCTTCTTTTTTTAAGAGACAAACTCCCAGTCTGCTCTCACCCAGGCTAAAGTGCACTCATGCAATCATAGCTCACTGCAGCCTTGAACTCCTGGGCTCGAGGGATCTTCCTACCTCAGCCTCCCCAGTAACTGGGATGACAGATGTGAGCCACTGCTCCTGGCTCCTTGATTCTACTTCTTTTAGCCTAACTTCTCCACGCTCTCTTCTCCCATTATCTTTCTTTCACAAAATTAATAGGAAAAGTTGTACAAGCTAACCTCAAATCATTGGTTTGCAAATTTGTTACACCAATAATGTTTCTCCCGTAGTTGCTACTTGCACACAAAGGTTTCCTTAAAAAACTAAACCATCAGCTCACTACAAATTGTGACTGTAAACATTGTACTGTAAATGCTTTGTAGTTTTCCCCCAATAAAAAAAAATAAAATTAAAAAAAAAATTAAAAACGTTTTTGATTGAAAGCACATTATCAAGAAAATGAAAAGCAAATTCACACAATTGGAGAAAATATTTGTAAAACACATATCTCTTAAGGGTCTCACCCATGTAGAATACATACAAAATAACTTACAACTCAAAAATACAAAGACAACCCAATTTAAAAATGGGCAAAATTGTTGAACAGACATTTCTAAATATATTCAATCCCATGAAAACATTCTCTACATCATTATTCATCAGAGAAATGCAAATCAAAAATCACATTTCACATTCACTGCAATGGCTGGTGATGTGGTCGAGATGTGGAGAAACAGAACCTTTAAACACTACTAGTGATAATGTAAAATTATGCAGCCACTTTGAAAAACAGTCTTGCAGTTCCTCAAAGATGAAATAAAACTTAATATGTGACTCAGCAATTCTAGGTATGTACCCGAAAGGAATGAAAACAGATGCTCACACAAAAGCTTGTACATTAATGTTTATAGCAGCACTATTCATAGTAGTGAGATAGTAGAAACAACACAAATGTTCAACAGATGAATGAGAAACATATTTGTATATAATTGAATATTATTTAGTCATAAAAATGAATAAAATGTTGAATATACTAAAACATGGATTAACCTGGAAAGTAAAAAGCCAATCACAAAGGACTATATATTATATGATTACATTTTTATTAAATATCTAGAAAAAATAGAAAACAGATTAGCAACTGCCTATGGCTAAGTGTGGTGGAGATATTGAGGAGTACTAGCTAAAGTGTACATGATCTCTTTTGGGGTAATAACATGTTCCAGAAATGACTGTGGTGTTGGTTGCACAGCTCTGTAAATATACTAACAATTATTGATATGTACAGTTTAAATGAATGAATTTCATGCTATGTGAATCATATTTCAATAAACCTGTTAAAAAATGCTTTATTTCCTAAAGAATAACCTTTCTCTGCGTATTCTTTTACCATATTGATCATCAAGCACATTCCCTGGATAAAGTACTTAAATAAAATAATGATTAAATGAATACGTTTCAATATCAAAAATATAAAGCAGAATAAGTTAAGAGAGTTTAATAAGACTTGATTTAACAAAGAATATTCATTGAAGACTTTTTGTGGAGGTAATATTTCTATTCTACTATATAAATAAATATCAGATGTCACATTTATAATTTTATAATTTTGTACTTGACCTAATTTCTAGTATAAGACTCACTAATGTAAATATGGGCTCGAACAGTATCTTTGAATCCTCATTGATTAAAACGTAAGTTGAGGCCAAAGAACTGGATCTTGTGCTATTTTATCCATTGGCTTGGATGTTTTGGGTTGTTTGACTTGATCTAAGTACAACTAAAGTAGATGAAGATGAAATTCACTGAAAAGGACTGCCAAACAAAAAGCCTTCTTCACTAATCCAATAGCTTCCTTCAAGGGTACTATGTGTTGTCAAGGCATATTGACTTCATTCACTTTACTAACAGCCCTTCCAAAATACTATCATGTTGGCGTTTGATGACTTTCACAGTCAATGTTCATGCTGGATTCAAAATTTCAGGTGACTTGAGATGGGTAAGATAAGAATATGGTGACCAAAGAATAAAGGGGTACTTGGAGCCCATATCTGTGTAGCATTCTTTGATGACCAATGTTTCTAGCAGAGACAGGAAGATGTGACATTTCCTCTGCAAAGTTAGGTTACACCAGCTCTAAAAACTTACTTCTTTCTGTTTTATACTTAAAGTCAATATCACTATTGCTAAAGAATTTATATTTTTAAAAATCTGTGTATTCCCCATTAGAAGAATGTGTACGAATAATGGCGTTTCTTGCTCTGAATCACAGACAGCATCACACTGAATGGGAAGAAGAATCAGTGCCTAGAAGTTTCTGAGTAATATCTCTGCCTCCAACATTCAACCTTCTATCAACCTTTTAGTGATCCATGTCTCTTTCAAATTCTTTTGTGGACCAAAATATTTCCAAGTGCTTCTCTGTGTATGTGAATGCACTGGCCAAATATAATGCAGTGAAATAAAGTCTAGAAAAAGAGGGATTGGCTGATGGATATAGTTTTCAATTTTATTTTTAATATATGCTAAGAGTGCTCCCAGAAGATATCACATGAGTAAGCAGAGATCAGCATCAGCATTTTTAAAAGTTTCATGAATAAGTCTAATTTGCAGCTATAAATGGTCATAATTTATTAAGAATTATTTTAATCTATCCCATAATAATAATAGACTGTGTCCCTTATCTCAGACTTCAAAGAAATACATGAGGACTTGGAATAATTGATAAGAATGTTTACTCATATAAATGTAGGTTATTTTATTACAAATTCATTCCTGACACTAGGAAACTATTGAACATTAATACATTCTGATGAGAGATTAAGGACATAATTTTTATTTTTTTTCCTGTTTCATTCTATGTACACTATGTAATCTTCCATGAAAGCAGGCAGCTTATATAGCCAAAGTCACTCATAACACATGGCATTCAAGGGCTTTAAGGTGCACATTGCCATGTCAAACCGGGTAGATATATAAACACAATTTATTTAGCTCCATTAAAATTTTGGGAGAAGGAAAAACCTTCCTCTTTCTTCCAGAGGTATTTAAACGCATACTCTAATCCAAACGGAACAGTGACTAAATTGTAATAAAATTTTCATCAGAAAGGTTGGAATGAATTTATATATGTATACATATAAGAAATTCAAATTCACATATATAAAAATATGTATATTTTTATATGTTTATTTTTAATGAAAATAATTTTTTTGAATTCACATTTAATTTTATAATTACATAATAAGCATTAAATATTTATATAAATACTATATATTTACTTATAGTATTTATATTATATATAATCTCCTTTGTGAAATTCTCTCAATAATTAATTCCATTAGGACTAGTGTCAAGTATCAAATATTGGGAGAAAATAAATATTATCAATAAAGAAATTAAATACCCCAGTGTATTAATTTCAGCATTATAAGTAACTATTGACTAAATGCTATGTATAAGAAACTGTATTATGAATAGAAACACATAGAAAAATATGGTACATTGTTGTTTATTAAAGATATTAGGAAAATATATTACAACATGTTGAAATACATAAAAAAATTATATATATAAAGTACAGAAGTTTATACTTGCCAGTTGTATTACCTATAGATGAAAGTTTTATAGTATATAAAGCTTTTGAGTTATACCAGCTAATGTTATTGAGAACTGTGCCTCAGTTTTTAAACACTCAACTTATTATTTAGGGCAGCACTCTTCAGTAATGGCATTTGGATTCTTTTTATGTCAGTGGTTTGTAAAAGTCCTCTCATTCCTATACATCTTTTTGCATCAAATTTCTATACCTATTAAATGAATGGCTTGAATAAGATGATTTTTAATATGATCTATGATAATAAAATATCCTTCAATTCGAGACAAATATAATTCTTGATTGTGTCTTTTTACTAATTTTGTATTTTCTTTTCCTTTGCCATTGGTCCAGGTTAGATTGTATATAATGCCTATTCTCTCAACTTTAGCTTTTGCAATTATTTTAAAGTAATGTGGTGATTTACTATTAATACCATACATTTTTGTGAAAGACTATTGTGCATAAACATTCTAAATATTAATTAACCATACATTTTTGGTAGTCTGATGCTTATGTGAAATGAAAAATGACCTTAGATCCATTTCGATCAAAGTATCCCTCCTCATCTAGTACTCAGCCAAATAAAGGAAAAAAAACCAAAAAAACAGTTGGGTATTTATAACACCTTTCCACTCTGCCTTTAATAAATTCCTTCTTACATATGGAGGAATTCTTTTCTCTCATAGTATCCATTCATTTCTGATTCCATACTGTGAGTTTTCTTTGCCTCAGTGACAGTAATTCACACTCATGACTGAACTTTCTTATTTCCTTCTAGAAATCTGAAGAGGTGAGAATGATCCTCTTTTCAAAAGGCATTCTCTTAAGAGGCTAAAACAACTTTTGCTTTCAAAAGCTTTTTTTGTAATTTAATTAGGGAACACAATATCATCATATTTTAAGCAATTTCTATTGAAAGAGATACCTATTGTTATCTTCTCATTGATTTCACTTTTAGCACTATAATCTTTCCAACCAGCTTCTATTATAATGAGGGCAATTACATAATAGTTGACACAAAGGACATGGAAATAATGTAAATTTATTCTCAAAGTGTTACTCAGAAAGTTCAGATGGTAAAACTTTTGTTTATTGGATAATGTGGTCAAGGTTATGTTTTTCATATTTGTTAGACTTGGTTAATTTTTACTTGATCTGCAATGGGCAATTTACTTCCCATCATATATTAGCAAATAAAAGACTGGATATATAAGCATACATATTTGGATACAAAATCTCTAGTTACAACAGAATGCATGAAAATGCAATGCTAGGCCTGTAGCTCATAAAAAATTTTGATGAGAATACATATTTTTTTAATATTCTTAGGATTTCTATGTAGTTAGGGTAGAAATAAATACAGTTCAAGAGGTGTTTTTTTCTGTCCAATGGGCAATATCAACCATTTCCAGAGAAGGAAAAAAAGCCAACTCTGTGGGATTATTCTGATGGTGAGAGAAAAGTGTACCTAATGTCATGGGCCCAAATAACTCAGTGATATATAGTATCTGATAAAGCATTGAATTAAAAAGAGGTCCCATTTAAAAGGAAGTATTTTAGCTGGTAAATTCATTTAAATCATTTTATTCTGTCAATATGTATTACTTAATAGCAGTAGTTTGCCGTCATCTAGCCAACTACATTGATCCAGATAGGATCAGTCAGAAACCCCTAAGTTCTGACTAAAATAAGGGGATAGAAATGATTCAATGCCCAAAACTTATAAACAGAAATCTTACCCACTTCCTTCAGTTACTTGGTCTTAGTATTAATAAGAAGGTAGCTTCTCTTTCAGGGTACTTATCCAAGAATGAAAACCTAGAATTTGTGCCAGATGAGTTGGCATTTATTGTGCTCCCCAAGGGCTGTCTTCTGTCTTACCTCACACTGAGCATGAAAGGAAGCAGAATAGTCCCCATGCCTGGGGCAGCTAGGAACAAAGGAAAAATAATGATATCTCTCTGAAGCTGGCATGGCTCTCAGAGATAGAGATAGGGTGCAAAACTGAGGCTTCTTCTTGAGAAAAGTGAGAAGAGAGCAGAGTATGCTTCCAATTTCCCAGTCTTTTAGTGCACTCACCTACGGATCAGTGTCTGTATCACCTAGCATTAAGCGTTGAAGGGACAAGTATAGTCTGGATTCCCGTGGCAGCTAGGAACAAAGGAAAAGGGATAGATGATTCTTTTCTAATGTCTCCGCAAGATTAGAAAAAGTAGAAGAACCAAGGCTTCTCCCAAAAGATGAAGAAGAGATATGTACCTCCAAAGTCCCCAGCCTTTCAGTGTTCTTGTCCAGGTGATGATTCTGTTTTGCTTCACACTGAGCATTGAAAGAAACAGCATGGTCAGACACAAGAGGGAGCAACAGAATAGCTCCAGAGTCAGGGGGCGGGGAGGAGACAAAGAAGACTAGATGCCTCCGGCAGCTAAGAAGCTAAGAATAAAGGCGTAGAATCTCTAAGCCAGGCTATAAAGTCTGGAACAGGTAACTGTTTCGTAAGATGTGTAGACACTAGCACAAAATTACAAAAGAATACAAAAACAAGGAAAACAAAACACAATCAAAGGAAGAAAATAAATCCTCAGTAATTAATCCAAAAAAAATGAAGATCTATGAATTGTCTAACAAGAATTCAAAATGATAATCTTAAAGAAGCTCAGTGAGTTACAAAAGAACACAAATAGAAAACTAACTGAAATCAGAAAATGACACATGTACAACATGAAAATATCAACAAAATGAAAAAAAAATTTACAAAACAGAAAATCTAGAGGTGAATAATACAGTAACTGAACTGAAATATTCACTAGAGGGGGTTCAACAGCAGACTTAAGCAAAAGAAACAAACAGTGAACTCAAAGATAGGTCATTTAAAATTATGAGTGCCAAGGAGCAGAAAGAAAAAATTCTAAACAATGGTGAAGAAAATCTGAAGGACTTATGGAACTCCACCAAGCAAACCAATATACAGATAATGAAAGTTCCAGAAGCGGAAGTGCAATAGAAAGAAGCAGAAATCTTGTTTTAAAAAAAATACTGGCTGAAAACTTTCCCAATATGTTTGGGGAGATGGGCATCCAGATATGTGAAGTACAAAGTTTCCCAAGTAGAATGAATCCAAATAAGTGTAAACTTGGAATCTCTGTAATAAAACTGTCAAAAATCAAAAACAAATAGAGAATTTTGAACGCAGCAAGAGAAAAGTTGCGCTTACATACAATACAGTACATACAAACACATACATACAGCACCTATGTATACAATAGGTATTGTATACATACAATACATACAAATACATACAAACAATACAAACCTCCCCTATCCCAGTAAGACTATCAACATATTTTTCAGCAGAAACTGTGTAGGCTAGAAAGCAGTGGGAAGATAGAATCAAAGTGCTGAAAGAAAAAAAAAAAATTGTCAACCAAGATACTATTTCTGACAAAAATTGTCCTTCAGAAAGAATGAGAGGCAAAGACTTCTCAGACAAACAAAAGCTAATTGAGTTCACCTAACCATGTCTTACAAGAAATGCTAAAGAGCTTTCTTTAAGTTGAAATGAAAGAATGCTAAATGGCAACACAATAGCATAGAAAAGTGTAAATTTCCTGAAAAGATAAATATATAGAAAAACAGAGAATAAAGAAATACTGCAATGGTGACATGCAAAATACATGTAACTATAGTTTAAAAGTTAAAAAAAATATTAAGAATAAATATAACAACAAAAATCGCTAATAGATAAGCATTACAAAAGAAGTCAATTATATCATAAATAACAAAAAGTGGTAGGAGAAGTAAAAGCGTAAGTTTTTTAATGCACCATGCAAATGTGGTGAGAGGCATGAATGAAAACAAATTAATAAAAGGTGTTTCTAAATTAGGTTTGATATTAGGATTTGAGCATTAGAAAGTATATGAGACCAGATAAATTGTGAAGTAACTCAGAGACTTAGAATTTAATAGTTTTTTACAAGGATTTTCATGCATGTTGAAGAAAAACGTGGTATATTTTTCCCTAAGAAAAAGACATTTTATTTGCAAATTGATAGTCTGTAATGATGTTGGAAGAAACACCCACAGCCACACCCACACCTCCCTACACAAACACAATTAGTACAATGAACTTTTTAATTGCAGTACCTTTCATTCCACTGGTAGAGATGAGAAGGGAGATTTGCTACCAGACACACAATGGTTGAAATGGGTTATGCCATCCATTTTCTGGGAGCATCACTAGAAGAACAAGTATTAGGTGATGAGGGCAGTATTGTAAAGGGATCACGGACAGAAACAGAAGATGAGAATCACTGAGAAACGTGGGCTCTATAAAGGTATACTATTTGTGAAACTAATTTATGTCCTCAAGGAGTTTTGGAAGGAGAGTGTTAGGATGAAGATGGCAGTGACTATATGAGAAGGGGATGGAGTCTGCCAATCTGATGAGAAATTAATTGCTTTGGCTGAGGCTATTTATAAATATGTTGGAATTTTCAAGGGAAAAATTGTATAGAAATATTTAAATGGATTAAGCAGTATGAAATACTGTCAGAACTGAAATTCAGAAATAAAATGGACTGACAAATACCGATTTCTATATTTAGATCAAATCTATATGATTCATAGAAAATCAACTTAAACACACCACCACCAACGTACAAAGGTAGCCTGATGTTTGTAACTAACACTAATAATGAAAGGAAAGAGACTATATAAATAAAATCCATAGTTTACATTGAATAATAAATTTAAATCATGTCTTTGAACAAATACTAAGAAATGTTAATAATGAGTGCAATGCACACCATCTGGGGAAGGACATGCTTGAAATTCTGACTCGGGGGGCAAGGGGAAAGGCAACACACGTAACCTAAACATTTGTACCCCCATAATATGCTGAAAAAAAAAAAAGAAAGAAATGTTAAATGAGAATAATAAATCCCATATCCCTATCTTCTTTCTAGTCTTACAATTCTCTTGATGGATATAATTAATGGAATGGAGACATTTTAAGAGTAATATAAAACAAACATTTTGAGAAGTCTATTTATATAATGACATTGAATAAATGACTATAGATTCTACTCTATGTTCTATTTATCCATCGAAAAACTACAGTGACTTTCAGTATTTTTACCACCATCCTACTAAATAATCAGAAAAGGTTAACCTTTTTCAACTTCCATGTTATAGAGATAAGGAAACTGAGAACTAGATGGAGTTTAACTGAATTGCTCAAGAGCACAAAATGAATATGTGATAAAACTTAGGCTAAAAAAGTTGCTATACTGATCCCGTTGCATTTTACTCCCACTAAAATATAAGTGCTTATTTAGCATCTCTCCAGGTATAGAGGTAAGATAATTATGCATAGTGAATTTGTTATAGTATCATTTAAAATTTGAATCTAACAACTGTTAATATTGAACAAAACATATCAGAGTGATATTACCCTAATCCTACTCTCCACAGGAATTTATATTAAGAAAATACAATTGCTTGAATGTTACCTTTTGGTTAATGTTGGTAACATCAGCCAATGTTGAATTATAGGATGACAAGTTGCTTTCTTATTGTAGAAGAATTGAAGTGTCCTGGGGCAAAATTTACTATTTATTTCTTTCTACTTTGTTTTTTTTTTTATTTTTCTCTGGGCCTTTCCTGATTCTCACCTTTACCTATTTTGAGTCTTTTTCTGCTAAATTGCTAAATATTGCTAAATTGACAACCAATACATTTAGTTGGTTGAAAATTAAAATTTTATCATTCTCACAGAAATTTGAATGTTCATATGGATTTCCTAAAAACCAAAAGATCATCTACATTATAATGGTAATATTGTAAGTCCATAAGTTGAAAATTTTTAGTAAAAGGTTTTCCCTGTGCCCTTCAAAACACACCGGTTAGGCAGTCTCCCACACAGCTCTGTCCTCTACAAATTAAGGCATATGGCTTGCAAGCATCAATAATGGTTTTGAATAGCCATTCTTTTCTTTTCTTTTCTTCTATTTAAAACTTCAAAGCACATAGCTACATCACATCTATTTACCATGTTATTTCAGCCTGAAAAACCATTTTAAGAGCTAGAAATAGGTACATAAATGACATGTTAAATTTTCATCAGCAAGTCAGTGAAATGTTTTCCTATTCAACACATCATAGTGTATAATGAACCATAATGGTGTGAAACTGCTAAGTTGAAAGAAGCTGCATGTGGTCTGCCCAGAATGGGGGAAAAAAATCCATTTTAAAATATATGAATCATAGCTAAAGGGTAGTGATATGTTTGGGGATTGTTTCAATAGAATGATTCATAGGACTTTCAGACCTTTGATACTTGTGATTTTTAAGTATATATTCTTACATATTCCTTGTAGAAGTCTCTCTTTAAATTTTCATTATTGGCAAAATAGATGTTTTCATGATGAGAAGATGAATTCAGTTTATACAACATTTTGAGCAATTGTTAGTGAAAATAACAACAAATCTCTATTTTTCAAAAAACTCAACTAAATGCTTTACATTCATTGTATCATTTAATGTCCCAAAGTATGTGACTAGCTACTGTTGCTATCCTTATTTTCCAAATGTAAAACCTGAGGCTTTAAAGTTTTCTAGAGACACTTGATGGATTACTAAGCTAGATTTCAGAATGCCCCTCTCTACCTTCAGAGAACCACACTCATTACCCCAACAGTGATTGAGTAATTGTGTAAGTTTCTTAAGATTTATACCAAATAGTAGAAAATTAAATTGCCACAAGTATAATATTACATTTTTGGGGGAAAGAGAGAGTTGTCAGAAATAAATGCCTTCGTTTTTAGGTAAAATCTTGTGGAAGGTGTGGCATTTCAGGTGTGGCATTTCAGGTGTGGGTAGAGGGATAGCTATAATTTGGACAGGGAAAGGTGGATGAAAGGAAATGGATGAGCACCTAGGACAGTGAGCAGATGGCACGACCATATATCAGGGCTATTCTGCAATGACCTAAGTCAGCACAAGCTGAATCTTGTTTCCTTGTTATAGACTAATGAAGTCAATGTAGCTTTCATAGCTTGAATTATAAATTGACAGTTTCCTTCATCCTAAAGAGGCTCTCTCAGACTCCAAACTTCTTTATTTCAGAAACAAACAGAATTTATAATGCTCCTCAATCAATATTTAGCTTGAGCACTAGCAGTATCTATTCTCTCTAGAGTCATCAGAACAAGGCTCTTGAATATTGTTTTAGAGTAGGTATTGGTTTTGCCACTTGACTCTATATTCAGAGATGTACTGGGGATTCTTTATATCAAAATATTAAGTTAAACCAGAAGCTGTGTTGACTCGCTTCTGGTTTTGAGCTCAGTTTTCAAGCATCGGAGTGCAATTAATTGTGAAATACATCAGAACATATTCCTCAGGACCACATTGTCTTAAAAGGAATCACCAAGGCCCCTGACAAAGTGATTGCCTATGGCAGCCTCATTCTAGACAAGCCTGGAGTCTGAAAGATTAGAAACTGCTGCCCCTCTTTCTGCCTGCCCCTTCTGATCATCTGGTTGAGTGCATGCTCATATTATAGAAGATGTCTGCATGTAATCTGAAATCTATTTAGCAGAGGTCAATGGACCAAATTACATAGCATGGTCCACAAGAATGGACATGATAAAAGCAACAGGCATCCTGTATACAAATGAGTTAAGAATGTGGTTTGTTCATTAAATTAATCATTGATTTGTTTATTCATTCCCTAATGGCAATCCATCCTGAATAAATGTTATTAAACTGACGGGATTTTGCAGGTGCAATCTATGGAAAGCCAAAGTTCCCAAATTCCCCAAAGGTAAAAAGACCCCTTCCTCTTAAAATCTGGTTCATTTTCATCCAGTAGACTTGTAAGAAGTGCTTTGCAGTTGTGAACAACTGGAAATCAAAGTACAAATTATGGAAAATTCGGGGGCTCTAGTCTGATTTCTTTTCACTACGAAAAATGCCAGTAAAGTTATGCTCCTTTCCTGGTTGGAAAATGATCTAAAGTATGCAAATGAAGGAAAATGTTAGTTATTTTTACAATTTTTCCACTAGTATCCACTTAGATGATTTTTATTTTTTGCAAGGAAGCAATTTCAGAACAGAGCAAGACATTCTCCTTCCCCCATGTAAAGGACTTTCCATCATAGGTTGATTATGAAAAGCAGAGTGTACAACAGTTATAATATAAAGATGGTAAATAGTCTCAAAATATTTAGTCACTGGATCAGAATGGTTTGGAGAGAACTTTTTAATCTGTATTTTAATCCTGCCTTGATCACATTATCTCCTCCCAGCAAACTTGCTCCTTATTGCAAAAGTTGTCAGTGAATCGTTAGCTTCCATTCCTGTTTATTTAAAATACTGGAAAGTAACTGCATATGTCATTCTTTTTTTTTTTTATTTCAGAATATTATGGGGGTATAAACATTTGATTATATATAATGCCTTTGCTGCTGCCCAAGCCAGAGCTACAAGCATGCCCTTCCTCGCATCCATTAGTTGTGAGTTTACCCACCACCACCAACCCCTTCCCACCTGACCAGCACCCAATGAATATTACTACCATGTGAGTACCTTAGTGTTGATCAGTAAGTACCAATTTGATGGTGAGTACATGTAGTGCTTGTTTTTCCATTCTTGTGATACCTCACTTCAAAGGATGGGCTCAAGCTCTATCCAGGATGATATAAGAGGTGCTAGTTCACCATTATATTTTATAGTTGAATAGTATTCCATGGTATACATATATCACATTTTATTAATCCAGTCACGTACTGATGGGCACTTGGGTTGTTTCCATATCTTTGCAATTGTGAATTGTGCTGCCATAAACATTCAAGTGCAGATGTCTTTATTATAGAATGTCTTTTTTCCCTTCACGTAGATGCCTAGTAGTGGGATTGTTGGATCAAATAGTATTTCTATTTTTAGCTCTTTGAGATATCTCCAAATTACATTCCACAGGAGTTGTACTAATTTGCAGTCCCACCAGTAGTGTAAGAATGTTCCAATCTCTCCACATCCACACCAGCATTTGTTGTTTTGGGACTTTTTGATAAAGGCCATTCTCACTGGAGTTAGGTGCTATCTCATTGTGGTTTTGATTTGCATTTCCCTGATGATTAGAGATGTTGAGTACTTTTTTATATGTTTGCTGGCCATTATTCTGCCACCAGTACTCACCATCAAATTGGTACTAACTGATCAACACTAAGGTGCTCACATGGTAATAATATTCACTGGGTGCCGGTCAGGTCGGGGGGTGGGGGGATAAACTCACAACTAATGGATGCAGAGTGCATGGGAGAAGGGCACGCTTGTAGCGCTGGCTTGGGCAAGGCAAAGGCATCGCATGTAACCAAAATGTTTGTACCCCGATAATATCCTTAAATTAAAAAAGAGAGAGAGAGAACTATGAGCTTCTGCGGACACCTGCTCCTAATAAGGTGCAGGAAGTAACACAAGATTTTGGGGCATCTGCAGTGGAGATTTATATTTCTAATTTGTATTGAAAATGGAGTGTTTGCTGTCCTCATTAAGAAGTCAGGGGGTTGAATTTTATTAATACAACCCATGATTATCCTTAAGGCAGAGTTACCCAGGTATGATAACCAGAATCTAAGGGTAAAATAAGTATATTTCCAAAAGTTATATGCCTCACAACAGGAAGGCTAAGATTATCTAAAGGAAAATGTGGGCTGGTGTTTACATTATTATTTAGTTTGCAACACAGTGGGAGATTCCCTCCTAAGGACATCCTGGGTGTTGCTCAGCCATACAGAGGGGGCATAGGAAAGGATAGGAGGTAAAATGGAAAGGCGCCAAAGGCCGGCTCCAGCACTGCAGCAGTTCGGTCACGTTGATAGTATCTGGGTAGCAATCCCTGGAGGAGGTGGCAAAGGTAGCCGCAAATTATTCCCATTCCCTGTCCACATGTCTCTTTGGGATGCGGACCTTCAGTTCCTCCCATGAGGATGCTGTCTCTTCAGCCCTTGAACCTGGGCTGGCCATGCAGCTTGCTTGGGACAACAGGACAGTAGAGAGCATGATGCAAGCAGAGGCTCAAAAGGCTCGTGCATTGCGGCTGGCCTTCTCTTTCTGCTCTTCCTGCAACTGCCTGCTGAAGAAGCCTGGACTAGCCTACTTAGTGACAATCCCTGTCACCCTGGCCCGAGGGCTGCTCACTACCAGACCTGTGTGTGAGGCTGTCCAAGACGAACCACTAGCTGACCACGGAAACCCAAGTGAGTGCCCGAGAGGAGCCGAGCTGCTGGTCCAGACCCAAGAACCGCCCAGCTGACCTGCTAACTAAAGGATTGTTGTTTTAAGATACTGAATTGCAGGGTAGTTTGCCAAACTGTGTCAACTGACACAGTCAATTTCCCCGGCTCAGTGATGAAAGGAAAGGCCCTGTGATACACCCAGCATGTCAGCCAGTTTAATTTGTTGGTTCTAGACCACCAGGGGCTGGGAAACTAGGGACCTTGATGAAGGATCAATTTTTCCCTCATTCCTCTTTCCCAGTCCTCCCCCAGGCTGAAGAGAGGCAGAAAAGCAGCCAGAGAGGCTACAGCCAGCTGTTCTGGTGTGTCCACATTGTAGGAAGCAGGAGGAGAAAAAGCTGCCGAGCTCTGGCTAGAAAGGAGGATTTTTTAATCTCTCTTCCACTTAGCCGTTGTGGCCACATCATGAGCAGAAAGTGTACAGGGTCAAGAGGACTAAAAGAGCAGGGAAAACAAAGAGAAAGTGAGAAAGGAGGTTGGAAGTAGTTTTCTCTTGCGCAGAGAGGGACAGGCTGACAAAGCGGAGGACCTCCTGGCTCTCCTGTCCTCCCCGCAGCCTGGCCCAGGGAACCCGGGCACCCTCTCACCATGGCTCGTTGTTGGGTGTCCGGGGCTAGAGCTCATGCCGTGGTACTGGGTTGCCATTGTGGTTGGAACTCCTGTAGATCAAGAAACATAATTATGTCATTTAGGAAAATGGACAGCCCTGGAATCCCTGACCGTCTGTGGCCAACTTGTTTTCACCAGAAACTTGCTACTTTGATTTCTCCTGCCCCATTTCCCTCCGCTCTTCTCAACTCTCCATTTTCAGTCTCATTTTCAGGTTGTTCCTTTTTCTGTACACAACCATAAATGCTTCTGGTGCTTTCTCAG
The DNA here is from genome assembly GCA_963574885.1 of Lepilemur ruficaudatus. NCBI lineage: Eukaryota > Metazoa > Chordata > Mammalia > Primates > Lepilemuridae > Lepilemur > Lepilemur ruficaudatus. The sequence continues at coordinate 14,946 of CAUYRT010096288.1, forward strand.
CACTGGCTCTGAATCCTTCCCCCTCCCTAACCATTCATTGCTGTGATGCCTTTTTTTTTTTTTTTTTTTTTTTGAGACAGAGTCTCACTCTGCTGCCCGGGTTAGAGTGAGTGCCGTGGCGTCAGCTAGCTCACAGCAACCTCAAACTCCTGGGCTCAAGCGATCCTCCTGCCCCAGCCTCTCGGGTAGCTGGGACTACAGGCATGCGCCACCATGTCCGGCTAATTTTTTCTATGTATTTTTAGTTGGCCAATTAATTTCTTTCTATTTTTAGTAGAGACGGGGGTCTCACTCTTGCTCAGGCTGGTCTTGAACTCCTGAGCTCAAACAGTCCATCTGCCTCGGCCTCCCAGAGTGCTAGGCT
>CAUYRT010096289.1:0-11544 GCA_963574885.1 Lepilemur ruficaudatus
ACCGGGGGATGGTCCAGTGCACCTGGGAGGCCCCTTGCTCGTCCCTGGGCTGCTGAGGGACTCTCAGCTCTGGGCTCTGCGGTGAGAAACTGTAGGGAGGGCAGCTCGGGCAGCAGGACCAGAGCAAAGCGAGTGTCGAGAGTGGAACGGATGGAAACAAACATACCTGTCTCCTCGTCTCCGTGTGTTTAAGCCTTGATTGGGTCGAGGACAGCACGCCTCTGTCACTGGAGCAGAGCCATCGACTTAGGGTGGCCATCCTCTCCGATCCTGTCTCCACCCCCCCGTACTCCCTTCCGCCCATCTCTTTCCCCTCCAGAGTGGGAATAATCTTAGCCTGCGTGGATAGCATTTTAGGTAGTAAGAAACCCAATTTTTTTCCCTCATTTCCTCAGAGATGTTCTTAGATTATAATTCTTAAGTAAAAATTGCTTTTGCACCTTATATGTGAATAGGAGAGAAAAGTGTAGGTTCTTTTTATCTTTCTTGTACAGAAAGAGGGTGTTTCTGAATTCTGTGGTAAGGAAGATCTTTTTTCCTGAACTTAATATACTGCAAGCAGCAGCAAGTATCATCGGGTGAAACTGTGAAACATCGTAAAAGGAACCAAAGTGTCTTCAGCCTGGTGAGGCCTGGCGCCTGGCAGCTTCACACAGCTGTGGGCAGTGACTGCCCGCAGGCCTCCTCTGGGTACCTGTGAGCTGCCCTGGTGGCACTTGTGACTGCCAATGGCAGTCTGCAGAGCACACCCTCTCCGTGTTTATTACTCGCTCTTGGTCTAGAGCTCCAACAGTGCTGGGAGGGCACTGGGACCCAGACCCTGAAGTGCTGCCCCAGGCAGGTGCATGGCCGGCCCTCGGTCACCCCAGCTCAGGGGAGGGGCCCTCCACTGCAGTGGGCCTGTGTGTGGGCCCCGCCCTGAGGGCAGTTTCCGCCAGGCCAGCCTGCGCAGGCCTCTCCAGGTGCCTTTGGGTGCCTGCTTATCCAAACCTCCAGCACTGTCTTCATTAAAGACAGACCTTCTTGGATCTTTCGTTGTCATCATTTTAGTTACAACAAGAAAAGAGCCAAACCCTAATCACGTTGCCCAGTAAAACCTGCTCAGATGCCCTCAGATCATGACCTTTAGATTGGTGTGAAGCCTGGTAGAGAAAAGCCACCTGCCTGCCGGTTCCTGCCCAGAGAGGGCCCACCGTGGCGTGGGCCTGGATCAGCAGAAGGCCGAGCAGGCCTGTTTTCCTCCCTGACTTCAGAGGACTTGCTTTTGCAAAAAACTTAGCTGCTTAATGCATACGTTCAATTAAGAAATACAAAGCAGTCAGAAGCATTAGTTGAAGTTTTTTTTCTAGGACATTTTGGTATTTGAAAAAAAAATTGACTTCATTTGTCTTAATGCTAAGACATTAAGGGAAATTTTTCTTAAATTATATTTCTACTTTCATCATACCAGATCAGGAAACAAAAACATACGTTTTCCCTACAGAACTGCAAGTGCCGTAGATAAAGCCAGTGTGCCCGACCCCAGGTGAGAGTGTCCCAGAGCTGAGGAGCTTACACGTGTAGTTCAGTCTCAGGCCACCATCAGATACGGTTTAAAAGCTTTTAGAAGGTCATGGCCTGAGAACCTCTATTCTCTAATAGTCCTGAAATGTGAAAATCTGAGTAGTTTAGGCTTTGGCTGCAGTCTCCGCTCTTATCTGGGAAAATGCCATGTCAAACTGCCGGTAGGAAGCACAGAGTTATATTTATGGTGGAAATCCATCTGTTACTTGCTTAATTTTTTAGAATCCCCATAGCTCTTGTCTTTCAATTGGAGTAGCATCTCCATCTTTCAAAGGCGGATTGAGGTTTTCAATTTTCATACTAACTTGGTTTGTGCTCGTGGATAAAGTGAGTTACGACCCATGGGAAATGTTATTCCATTGAAGGGTGTAGTATATTCTTTCGCAAAAAGTTTTTTCCTCCTTTCTGGATTTTATAATTTTTAGTCTTATTTTCAAAGTTATATTATGAAAGTTTCCCAACCTATCCAAAAGTGGAGAGGATAATACAGTGAAACTTCCATGTTGCTGTCTCCCCAATTCAACAAGATTTTGCCACCCTTGCATGCCTTCTTTTGTTACTGTTGTGCTGCAGTATTTTAGAGAAAAATCTTTGCTAGTTTATCCTTTCACTTCTAAAGACTTGGCTAGGTATCTCTAGGAGATAAGGCCACTTTCTTACATACCCATGATCTACTGAACATCTCCCCAATTTAACAGCCATTTCTCTTTGTCTACTGACTCCCCGCTGTGTTCAGATTTATGGGGTGCTTCAAGTAGGAGGCACGTGGGTTTGGCTCTTGAATGTGATGGTCAGTTTCATAATCTATAATTGTCTCTCCTGCCCTCCTCCTTTTTTTTTCATGCCAGGATTTGTTGAAATAGGTTAGTTGTCAAAGCAACCCTGTCTCACATTGTGCATGTCTTCACTTGATTTCTTCTAGGTTGTTTAACTGTTTTTCTTTCCCTGGTATTTCCTCTCCACTTGGAAGTTAGATCCAAAGACCTGGTTAGATTCAGGTTCTGTTTTTGTGCAAAAGTACTCCATAGGTGGTACATCATAGCTCCCCCTGTGAGAAGACACGTCCTGTCTGATTCTACTTATTTAGAGATGCTGAGACTGGTCTGCGTGTTCAGGCGGTGGCATCCTGATCCTTCCATGGTTATATTCCCCCTTAGCCTTTTGTACGGTAGTTACTATGCATTAATGATTGTTGCCTGAGACGGTTGTTTTACTAGAATAAAACAATTTTCTATTTTTATTCTTTCTACATTTAATATTAAATAAATGGATTAATTTGTAAAGAGAAGCATTCCTTCATCATGAAATATTTAAATAATTACTTTTTTTTAAGCACTAATTTTCAGGATAACAGTTGGTTTCCTGTCTACCTCTAATAGATACCAAAGACTTTTTAATTTTTTTGGCTGTTTAGCTCTTCTTATTATTCTTTTTTAAATACCATTAGGAATTAGTGGATTTTTATATGTTCTATATGTTTTACTCAGTTGTGATATTTTGTCTTTTTGAGTATCTAATTGTCCCAATTTGGCCAGTATGAACCCCATCATCTGGCTTCTGTTTCCATTTATTTTTTTTCATTTTTAATTTTTTTAAAAAATAGCTTTATTGAAGAGGCAACTTATATACTACAAAATTCATCTATCTTAAGTGTATAACTTCTATGTCCTTTTGACACAACGAATCTCTGCCTTACTTATGGGCACAGTGAGATGTGGCAGCATAAATTTATTTTTTATCTTGGTCTTAAACAAATACTTTCCTCGTTCAGATCATCTCAGACCTTGAGTCTTGGAATGATGAACTTTCTCAGCAAATGAATGACTTCGACACAGAAGATCTCACTATCGCAGAGCAGCGCCTTCAGCACCACGCCGACAAAGCCTTGACCATGAATAACTTGACTTTTGACGTCATCCACCAAGGGCAGGACCTTCTGCAGTATGTCAACGAAGTACAGGCTTCTGGTAAGAAGGGCCCTTCCATTCTGTGTCCCTTGTGGTCACTTCATGTCACCGTGGGAATTCAGTTTATTTCAGTGTGATGACTGTAAATTTTGTTAGCCCCTGTAATATCGATATTAGAGATACCTGTTCTTTAAAAGGAAATGTTTTGTGTTTTTCTCCCCGCATGATACAGTCATGTTTAGCATTATGGTTAGAGTATTACCCATGGTACTCTCCCATATTATTTGGAGAAGCATTAACTTTAATTTTACAAAATGATATGTTGTATCTCTGTGAATGAAATGTAAACCCCAAGAAAATAGTTTCATGTTCTTTTTTTCTCAGTTTATATTTTACCAGCAGATGTCACTGTAGGCTCAAAAATGTAACTGTAGTATTAGAAACTTACTTAACAATCTGCATACTGCATTACTCATTTTCACAGATTAATACTTACTAAAGAGTAAACTGTGTATGTTTTTAACAACAAAAACAAACTGAAGTTAATTCACTTGTCAAGGCTGCTATACTTTCACTAGTCCTCAGTGTGGGAGTAGGAGAAGGCTGATGGCAAATGGGTTTGGTTTGGTTATCGAGACGTCCTTTCACGCACACTTACATGCTTGAAGCAGGCGTAAGTGCTCTTCGGCTCGGCTGTGCCCTCCTTGAGTTTGCCCTTCAGTGTATGGCTTGGGCCCAGCCGGGCAGGCCTCTCGCGAAAGCAGATTGAGTGCCATCCACCACTTACAAACAGAAGATTGACGTGCTAGCCGAATTCTAGGCTCTCCCTTCAATGTCCACAGGCGTGGAGTTGCTCTGCGATAGAGATGTAGATATGGCAACTCGGGTCCAGGACCTGTTGGAGTTTCTTCATGAAAAGCAGCAGGAATTGGACTTAGCAGCAGAACAGCATCGGAAGCACCTGGAGCAGTGCGTGCAGCTGCGCCATCTGCAGGCAGAAGTGAAGCAGGTAAGCAAATGACTGGAAGCCGGCGAAGCTGCACTCCAGACGCCCGGTGAGTGATGGATCTTCCTGTAGCATTGGGGAAGATTGTCCCTGGACAGATAACTGTCCCAATATATAAGATAACCGCCTGGCCCCCCGCCCCCCAACACACACACAGCCATACCTAACGTGTGGGAGCACAGCTGGTGGCCCGGACGGGTGTCTGTTCACTCTGTGATGGAAAAGGCTTCCCCGCCTGGCAGGTGTAGGACTTGAGAATAACAAGTGTTTTGTTATTGGTAGTGTCTTGCTTGAAACCCTGAGCACATTGCTTCCTGGGCTTATAACTGTATGATTTTTCTGCCAAATATTGTCATGATCTGGATCAGATCACAGACTATTTATGGCTGGGGCTTTTCTTGTGTTCTCAGGATGGCAGGATGATTTTTCAAAATGGGACATGTGGGAGGGATTGCTTTTGGCTCAGTGCTGGTAGGATTCCACGCACTGGTCTGGCATTTTATCCCGTGAGCAGGACCTCGGCTGATGAAAGTGCCGTGGTGGAGGGCGATGAGGCTGTGTTCTGGTAGATGCACAGAAAGGCAACGTTTGGCTGGAGGGGACTTAAGGTGCCACTGGACCATGAGTAAGGTGCGGTGCAGAAGTAGGTGGTCTCACATTAGAGCAGAAATACTATTGAATCAGAACTGTTTAAAAGCACCTGTTAATCTCCCACGTGCCATCACTATGAGTGTTTTTACATACAAATGAAATAAGTATTGTGACCTGCTAATAAAGTGTTCCTTCCTGTCAAAAACAGAATAATTCATTTAAGAAATGAAGGAGTAAATTAATGTATCCCTTAGGAATTGCCTTTTCCTGTAACAGAGACTAAAAAACAGTGGCTTGAGAAAGGTGCCTTCCCCACGTGATGAGTCAGGATATAGTAGATTGCTGGTGTCCATTTGGTGTCGATTTAGTGGCCCCATGATTGGCCTGAGATCTTAGTGATGGGTGGTTTTTCCCTTCCAGTTGCCAAATGGCTATCATAGCTCCAACTATCACCTCCGTATCCCTGGCATCGGGAAGTGGGAAGCACAGCAAGAAAGAGGTAGCAACAGTATCAAGAAAAAAATATTTTCAAACTTCCCCAGCGACTGCAGCTTTGATCTCATTGGTTGGAATTGTGTCGTACCTGTAACCAAGCTGTAATAGGAGCTGAGAAATGGTTTTATTTTTAAGCTCTCCCCCAAAGGTGGGGTTTTCTTAGGAAACAGTAAGAGGAGAATAGGTATCGTGTGGGTTACTAGAGATCCCTGCCAAAGGTAACTATCCTGAATGACTTCCCACTATTTCTGTAGCTTCTGCTGTCAGAATTAACTTCTCTTTTTGTTTGTGTGTAAAGTTGAGAATCTCATGGTTTGACCCTGAGTGTTGTAATATAGCGTAATTCACACTTAGGTTATTGTGCCGTTTAACACCGATGTTAGCTTGGAAAGTATGTTACTGAAATAATTGTTTCCCCTTATCCACCAGTTTGGCCATTTTTTCAGACCTAAAAGTACTGAAAGGTAATGAAAATGCTTTCCTTAATTATCAGGGAATTGTGTCCATAGGTTTTCTGATAGGTCATCCTCAAGCTATTTTAACCTGTGGACAAATATTAACAATCTAGTGGACCCTTCACCTTTTCATTTCCTGTTCTGTACTAAAAATAACAGAATTAATTTAAAATATGTAGCACTTGGGATCAGACACTATTGAAGGACATCAGGCCCTTGCCAGTAAAGACATCATGCTTCATACCTGCCCCCAGCCACTAGACCACCTTGCAGGCTCGCGTCCTGTCCCTGGGGGTCTGCAGGATGCTCTGGAAAGTCCACTGCTTGGACTTACCCTGTGTAACGTTTCAGGTGCTGGGCTGGATCCGCAACGGAGAGTCCATGTTAAATGCCGGACTTATCACAGCCAGCTCATTACAAGAGGCAGAGCAGCTCCAGAGAGAGCACGAACAGTTCCAGCATGCCATCGAGGTAAGAATGCCTGGTGCTGTCTCTGTGAGTTGGATCTTTCTATCCTCAGGGCAAATGTACTAAATGCCCTAACATGGCACTGACCTTGGGACCCAAACGGGGCTCGATTGGTACAGAAAACTCACGGGACACAAAATGACAATGCTTACAAATCTACAGTCGACTGCAGGAGAAGGGGACAGTGTGGCAACTGCAGTGAAGTGAGGATGCACATCCCAGCCAGGTGGCCTCACAGCAGGAGTCCAGAGGGACTCGGTGGTGGGGGAAGGTTCCTGTAGCTCTCCCACTTGATGGTCCCTGGCAGGGCACACTTTCTCCAGTCAGAAACACCTCTGAGCAACCAGGGAGCCCAGATTGGGGTCTCAGCTGATGCTTTCTGTCTGGCTGGTCTTGTAGGCACATTCCCACTATGTAACCAACCTCAACAAAGCAGAGTGCTCTGGGGGTCTTACCATCACGAATTTACTGTTGATCCGAAAACGGCGCTGACGACAAAACTCACACCTTGCTTAAAAGCAGCATTGTTCACCTTGACACAGGGTCAGTGCTGTGGCAGAACGACTCAGGCCAGTTCCAGGCCCAAATTCACCCTCAGGGTGTGGACTAATTATTTTTTTAGGGTTTTTTGCAGGGTAGAGGAGCATGAGCAATAGTTCCGATTGATGGTCGCAAGGTAAAGTCAAGAGAAAAAGAGCATTTGATTATAGAAAACTTGTTTCCTGCTCTGCTTACATACGTACTGTCAGCCAGAGAAAAAAGCTGTAGAAGTCACCACTGATTTATTCCCGGGGTTAATTTACTTTCAACTACTTGTTGCCAGTGTACACACATTAACATTTCTTCCTGAGGCTCAAACTCTGGGCATCTTTTGAAAACTGTACACTGTGCCAATGATTTCTAGTAATTAAATTGCAAATACTAAGTCATTATGTCTGGGTAAAGATTGGGACTATATTATTTATACTATTTTATGCAATCATTTGAAAGTTTTTGGGTGAAATGCAAGATTTTGCTATTTTTAAAAAAAAAAAATCTGTGTGCACAGAGACCCATATGTTCCTCTGACTATTCCCCCGCCCCCACCCAGAGTTCTAGTTTTCCACTGGAGAGAACCTGACCTCTCTGCCCCTCGTGGGTCTTCTAATGAGGGTAGATAAGCAAAGTTCTTCCTGGGCTTGCCATGTCATTTTCATAGATTTATCATATGGCACGGACCTCCAAAGGATAGTTTCTTCATCCTGACCTTTTCATTAAGTTTTTCTTCTTAAAGTTAGTAGTTCTTGAAAACTTTTCACTGGAGTCCAAAGTTAAGTTGAAAATGAAAATTAAAAGAAAAAAGGTATTCATTCTGGCCACCTTTTCTTCACTTGTTCATTTGCCTCCAGTGGCTATTATAAGAAGGATCAATAGGAATAATAAACTTGGAACATTTCAACAGCTTTTTGAAACAACATTGGCTGTTACAGGTCTTTGCTGCTGTTTCTCAGGCTGAGAACCCCACAATTGAGACCCTTTCTGTGGGAAGTCTTACTGTATTTCACCCATCATTAGCTCATTTAAATACAAATTTGGTTGTTGCTGGACGTAAAAACTTTTTTACCAAACTATCTGCTGTGCTTTTAGAAGCATCCTGGTGAATATTAACCGAAGTCGTTTCTGCAAGATCCCGATGAACAAAATAACTGTAGCCATCCTGGCTCCTTCCCAGTCAGTGGGTGACACCCTGTTAATAAACCTTCCCTTCTCTTCTGTCACTAGAAGACGCACCAGAGCGCGCTGCAGGTGCAGCAGAAGGCGGAGGCCATGCTGCAGGCCAATCACTACGACATGGACATGATCCGAGACTGCGCCGAGAAGGTGGCCTCGCATTGGCAGCAGCTCATGCTGAAGATGGAGGACCGCCTGAAGCTTGTCAACGCCTCCGTCGCCTTCTACAAAACGTCAGAGCAGGTCGGGGCAGCGGACCCCTTCCTTGGGCTCCCCACTGACATTTTATCTTGAGGTCAATTTTATTGGACAACTGAGTCGTTAATGACGTGTCAGTCATTATAGAACCAGTCCCTGCAAGTCAAGCAGGGAAAAGACATTCTGGAATTAAGATAACACTTGCTTACCTTAGGTATCAGAGGATGGTAAGTGGGAAAGTAGCTGAGATGACACCTCTTTTCTAAGTATTTAAATGTATGACCTAAAACACGTCAGAGAGAGGCAGGATGTTCAGCTTTGCTTTTGTTCTTGTTCTGAAAGACCCACCTGCTTTCAACCCTGTGCTTGTCCTCAAGTCAGACGGAGCCCATGGCTCCTCCTTACGTTCTGGGTCCTCCCAGCAGCACTTCCGTCCCCAGAGGCAGATGGAAAGTGCTCCCCAAAGATGCCAGTCGGCGACGGCAGATGCAAATCTGAGCCTGACACTTTCTCCTGCTCACAGGTGTGCAGTGTCCTCGAGAGCCTGGAGCAAGAGTACAAGCGAGAAGAAGACTGGTGTGGTGGAGCTGACAAGCTGGGCCCCAATTCCGAGACAGACCACGTCACCCCGATGATCAGCAAGCACCTCGAGCAGAAGGAAGCGTTCCTGAAGGTACGCAGCTGGCTTCGTGGGCGCTGGCGCCTCGCTGAACGGTGCAGGCTGCAGCGCTCCTGGGTGCCCCCTGCACGTGGCACAGTTGTGGCTTTCCAAGGGACCCCCCCTCCCCACGGCTCTCACCTTGTGTGGAAAGTGATTGGGGCAGTGTTGCATCAGCGAGAAGTTAGTTGATGACAGAAACCCTTAAGATCTTTTTCACGTGTGAATTACACTTTCAAGTTTTCAAGGAGGAAGAGCTAGAAAACTGTGAATAAGGATTGGTTGGAAGTCACAATACCAACTGATGCTGGAGACGGAGAGGGTGATTGATTGGTTGAGTGATTGATTGATTTGGTGATACGTAACGGCTATAGCTTAAAATAAGCCTCTTTTAGAAATTCAGCCTTTGAATAAAGATCGTATCTCAGAAGAGGTGTAAGCACAGTGCGGAGTAGACACAAAGCCTGAGCACCTTTGGCTACTGGGTCAGTCACTGATGCCTACTCAGGACACACCTCCCACGAGAGAAATTTGATCACCTGCGGGCCAGACTGGGAGTTTTCTCTCTGACAAGCTTTAAATAAGGAATTTTTCAAGACTGCTTTGTCCTGTTTTTATAATATGTCACCTTAGTTACACATAAGTCACAGATGTGCTTTGAAACAATTAGATTTTTTAAGTGGGCACAGTGTTTAGAAACACTGGACAACGAGTGCTTCCACGTTGCGTTCTTGGACTGAGAATTTCTGGGATTCTGCTTGTTGTCACCACTCAGACCTGTTAAGATAGGTGTGGGGTTTACTTTCCCTCGTTGCTTTATGAAGCCTATTTTCAGTCATTGCTTTGGCATCCTGACCCCTCCGGCACCGTTTCCTGTGATGTCGAACAAGTTTTGTTTTGTTTCTGAAGTTGACTGTCTGACAGAGAGAGTTGTTTAGTCTTGGAAAATAAATTGTAACTTTGAAAATTGTATCTGGTAACTTTTTAAGTAAGTCAAGGTGAGAAAGCATTGTCGTTTCCACAGTCGCTAACTGCAGCTGTGCCAGACAAGACCTTGAAACTCCTGCCCCCACTCGTTACTGCCATTGACATTTTCTAAACGCCCACCACTGTTGGGACTTTGAGTTGGAATTACTATAATTTGTCTTTTTCAGGAATCCATTTAGGATAAAAGAAAAATGAATGCTACTAAGCTATTATAATTAAGAGAGATAATTTAGGTAAAATTACTAAACAAAAATACAGATGGTTCCTGACTTATGATGGTTTGACTTAAGATTTTTCAACTTTACGATAGTGTGAAAGCAGTTCACATTCAGTAGAACTTTATTTCAAGTACCCGTATGCCCATTCTTTTTTTCACTTTCAGGACATTACTCAATAAATTACAGGAGATACGCAGCACTTTATTATAAAATTGCCTTTGTGTTAGCTGATTTTGCCCAACTCTGGGCCAATGCATATGTTCTGAGCATATTTAAGATGGGTTAGGCTTGATGATGCTGAGTAGATCAAGTGTATTAAATGTATTTTTAACTTAATATTTTCAACTTATGATGAGTTTGTTGGGATGTAACCTCATTATAAGTCAAGGGGCATCTGGAATCACAAGCCTGTTTGGATTCCTTTGTTCAACCATACTTTTGTAGTGTTTGTGTATATGATATTTTAAAAGTTTATTATGGAAATTTAAGTATATCTACAAAGTAGAGAGAATTCATAATGAACCCTCACCCAGCTTCAGTGATTATCAACATATGGGCTTATGCCCACCTTCAGTGGATTATTTTCAATTCTAGATATATATATATATATATATATATATATATATATTTTTTTTTTTTTTTTTTTTTTGAGACAGAGTCTCACTCCATTGCCTGGGCTACAGTGCCGTGGCGTCAGCCTAGCTCACAGCAACCTCACACTCCTGGGCTCAAGTGATCTTTCTGCCTCAGCCTCCCAAGTAGCTGGGACTATAGGCATGAGCCACCATGCCCGGCTAATTTTTTCTATATATTTTAGTTGACCAATTAATTTCTTTCTATTTTTTTAGTAGAGATGGGGTCTCGCTCTTGTTCAGGCTGGTCTTGAACTCCTGACCGCGAGCGATCCGCCTGCCGTGGCCTCCCAAAGTGCTAGGATTATAGGCGTGAGCCAATGCACCCGGCCGATATCATAGAATTTTATTTGTAAATATTGTAGTATATATCTAAACATTAAATTCTCCCTTTCTGAAACATAACCACAATACCATTATCATATCTTTAAAATTAATAGTAATTCTTTAATATTATCTGAAGTCTAGCATTGTTAAAATTTTTCTGGTTGTCCTGTAAATGTCTTTTTACATGTGGTTTTAATCAGGATTCAAACAAGATCCACATATTGATTTGGTTGGTATGGCTTGTGAATCACTTTTAATCTAAACAGCGCCCCCCTTTTCATTATGATTTATTAGTTGAAGAAATAGGTTATTTATACAGTGAAATTTCT
>CAUYRT010096290.1:0-17377 GCA_963574885.1 Lepilemur ruficaudatus
TAGACTTTTATAGAGGTGGGTTTTTTTATATATATAATTTATTTTTTTATTATTTTTTTTATTTTTATTTATTTATTTTTTTGAGACAGACTCTCACTCTGTTGACCGGGCTAGAGTGCCGTGGTGTCAACATAGCTCACAGCAACCTCAAACTCCTGGTCCCAAGCAATCCTACTGCCTCAGCCTCCCGAGTAGCTGGGACTACAGGCATGCACCACAAGCCCGGCTAATTTTCTCTATATATTTTTAGTTGGCCAATTAATTTCTTTCTATTTTTAGTACAGACGGGGTCTCGTTCTTGCTCAGGCTGGTTTCAAACTCCTGACCTTGAGCGATCCTCCCGCCTCGGCCTCCCAGAGTGCTAGGATTACAGGTGTGAGCCACCGCGCCCAGCCCTTACTTTTGTTTTAAAAGGATTCCACTGGGGAATCAGCGTGGCTGAGTGGTTTAAAACGATTCTTCTGCTTGCTATCTGCAGAGTAAAGAGAAGGGACCCAAGGCAGAAAGTGAAAGACATGTTAGCAATTACTATATACTCCAGGGAAGCAATGAGGGTTACTTGGACTAGGTGGTAGCCATGGAAGTGGTAGATAAGAGATTTGTTGATGGACTGATTGGATCTGGGGATGTGACAGAAAAAGGGAGTCAAAGATGTCTCCAACATTTTTGACCTGAGAGAATGGAAGAATGCGATTGTCATTTTTTTTTTTTTAGAGACAGGGTCTTCCTCTCTTGCCCAGGCTGGACTACAGTGGCATGACCACAGCTCACTGCAGTCTCGAAGTCCTGGGCTCAAAGGATCCTCCCACCTCAGCCTCCCTAGTAGTTGAGACCACAGGCATGCACCATGTAGTTTGGCTAAATTTTTGTTTGTTTTTTGTAGATATGGGACTTGCTATGTTGTCCAGGCTGGTCTTGAAATCCTGGCTTCAAGCAATCCTCCTGCCTTGGCCTCCCAAAATGCTGACATTACAGGCATGAGGTTGCCATTATTAACATGGAGAAGATTACAGGAGAAGATTGGAGGCAGAGGAAACCAGGGGTTTGGTTTTGGGCAGATTGGATATATGCAGTGTGTTAAACATTTAACAAATGTGTCAAATATGCATCTCAGTGTGAGAGGTTTGGCTTTCAGGAGAAAAGTCAAGGGCTGGTGATGCAATTTTGTAACTTGTAAGCCTGGAAATATTTCTAAAGCCATGAGCTAGAACCAAGAGATGAGCATGGTTAGAAGACGAATGAATTTCAGGAGCTGAGCCCTGGGGTATTTCAACTGCAGAGGTCAGAGAGACGAGGAAATACCAGCGAGGAGTAGTCAGCAAGGTAGTAAGAAAATCAGGAATAGGTGATCCTGGAGGCCAAGTGAAGAAAGTGTTTCAAGGAGATGGAGTGATCAACCCTGCTCGTGAGATGAGATGGAATCAAATACGCCAGTGCACAGGGGTGGGCTTGAGATTGGAGCCTGAGACCAAAAGAGTGGAGCAGGGAAGGCAGAGGGTATGAGCACAGCTGCAGGCAGGGGATAGAGGGCAGAGTGCCAAAGTTCTCTTCTAACTGTTCCACTGTGTTCAGTGCTACAGAGCAGGAGGACATCAGCCGAGACGAGAGTAAAGCAGAGCAAGGTGTTAGAGGATTGAAGAGAGAGAAGAAAAAAGTAAGAAACAGTCATCCAGGAGCATGGGCTAGGGCCTAGAGAAGTGTAGTAGGATGGCTGGGCAGCAACAAGGTGCTTGTTGGGGCCTGTGGTCTTGAATTTAATGTACATGCTTGTATATTCTTCTCTGGCCAAAGGAGTAGGTGGAGGGTTGGATTCTACCAGGGTTGGGGTTTTGCCAGGTGAGTAGGATAAAGGAAGAGATGAGTAAGAAAAGAATGAAATGATGGAATCTAAGTTGGAAAAAGAGAAAACAGAGGACAGGAGGAGTGGGAGGCAGTAAAAAGATTGTAGGTCAGAAGGGTGTTTAGAGCTGGGGCACAACAGAGTTAATGATATGAGGTGGTGATTGGAAAGTGAGATCTTAAAACCAAGATTTGGGAACTGAGACTGTTGGTATGACAAAGTTTAGCATAGAGGTCAGCAAACTATGGCTTAGCCACCAAATTTGGTCTGCTGCCAGTTTTTGTGCAACCTTGAGCTAAGAATAATCTTTACATTTTAAATACAAAATACTGGCCGGATATAGTGGCTCATGCCTGTAATCTTAGCACTTTGGGAGGCTGAGGCAGGAGGATCATCTGAGGCCAGGAGATCATCTAGGCAATGTAGCAAGAACCCATCTCCACAAAACATGGAAAAATTAGCTGGGCATGGTGGCGCATGCCTGTAGTCCCAGCCACTTAGGAGGCTGAGGCATGGGGACTGCTTGAGCCAAGGAGTTAGAAGTTGCATTGAACTGTAACACCACCATTGCACTCTAGCTTGGGCAACAGAGCAAAACCTTTCCCCCTTCCTCCCCCAAAACCCCCACCAAATTAAATACAAAATGCAAAAAAGGCTATGATCCTTTCAGCAAGCACAGCTGCTGAAAGTTGAAGACATTGCCTCCTGGCCCGCAAACTCTAAGATATGTATTATCTGGCTCTTCACAGAAAAAGTTTGCTGACTTGTGGTCTAGACTCTAAAGTATGACTGTGTGTGAGTGGCTGAGGTAAGGTAGAGGACATACTTATGAAGGCAAGGTGGCCAGGATATTGGAAGACCATCTATCTACATGGGCACAGGAATCACCAATGATTATGACAGTCATGCTGGAGAGAGTGACAGGGGTCCAGAACTAAGAGTCAAGGAAGGATGGGTGTCACCTGGGATCTGTAAATGCTATACAGGCTGCGACATGGAGGAATAGAGGATGGTCTAGTCCAATGGCTGAGTTTCAAAGCTTGGAGTTGAAGGGAGAAGAGAATGCCCTGGAATTAGCTAGTGGGAAGAGATAGCTGGTCACTGATCCCACCTCCAGGCACCAGTGGCTTGAGGGAGGAATACAGACACCCTGTCAGAGGGCTTCAGGTATAGCAGACTGCTCAGGGATGGGCCAGGGACACAGGCAAATGGGCAGTTAAGTCACCTTTCGGGTGTGAGGAAAGACTTTGCAGGGGAGGCCTTTGAGTTGAGGCTTAAGGTATTGGCAGCAGTCAGTGAGGTGAAAGTGGGTGGGATGAGGAGGAAGGAGTATTTAGGTGTAGGAGAGCACCGTATCTTTAAACTCTGACCTCAGAAAATCACAAACGAACTTCAGTGCAGCTGGAGATTCAGAACCAGTGCAATTAGGAGCTTTGGGTGAAGAACATTATTGTTTCTTCCTTAATGTTTGCGTGCTTAGTGCTTAGGTATACTGGGAGCTCCATGTTGATGGGTAGATGCTCTATGAATTAAAGAAGACACAAATTGGACTTTCTTTTTTACTTCCCCACAGATACAGTGGGAAGCTGTTTTATATAAATCTTTATATGGGGATTCATTTGTTTCTCTCTCTAGCATTTTTTGAGAGTAGCCAGCCTATATGCCCATTGCTTTGCCAGGCACTGGGGATACACTAACACAAATTTCATTTTTACCCGCTCTGAGATTACAGTGTGCAAGTAATTACACTGAAGTATGATCAGTGCTAAGACAGGATGTTTACTGGTGCTCAAAGTCTTGGCATTTAACCTAATCTGGAGGCCAGGGAAGAATCCTAGAGGAAGTGACATTTAAGTGGAACTTGGAGAAAAAGGTTGTTGCCAGAGCAAGGAATGGGTGGAGGTCAAGAATGTTCCAATTGAAATGATAGCATGTATCAAGTTGGGGGTGGGAGAGAGGGCTATTTAGGGCACTCAAAGACATTGGGAGTGGCGAGATTGGCCTGGATTGCAATGGTATCTTCATCTTCACAGGCCTCCTGGTGAGCATTTGAAGTCTGGCCTCTCCCCAAAACTGCAAAGTCTGTGAAGGCAGGAAGCTAGTCTGTCCTGTTCACTGCTGTAAACCCTACACCTATTAGGTGCATACCTACTGTGCCTCACACACAGTATGCACATGATAATGGTTTGTTGGAGGAATATATTATTGTGAATCTTAGTATACGGCCCTGAAATTCATTATGTTCATTAGTACAAATACCTTCGTTACTGCAGTCTTATAAATAAAATGATAAATGTGAAAGCATTTTATAAATTATAAAACATTGTACTTGTTTTAAAGTTGTATGATATTATGTTGCAAATATGTATAATAAAGTACCTCTTTTGTGCCCACTTGAAAATCTTCTTTATTCCACCCCAGTCAGGAAAAAAACCCAAAATATTATAAGACATTAGAGAAATTATCCAGTCATATGTAATTCAAAAGTAATTTGATTAGGAAAAACCTTCGTCAGCCTGATTACTTCCTCTTACCATTTCTGAAAGTGGTTTCTATCATGCTCAGGTTGCCTGTTTTCTACCAAATACGAATTAATCAACAGCAAGTAATTACGTTTTCCTCTGGGCCCAGATTAGATTCTATCTTGTTCCTCACAGTGTACTCATCTATTCTTACCAGTGAATCATTAACTCCTTGAAAGCAGGCATCTTGGTCTTTTTATCTCCAGCATCCAACATGACTATTATCTGGTGCTGAATATCCACTGATTTAATTTAATGGGTACATTTATCCTGGAAATTAACATTATATTTTTACTCATTCACAAAAAAGGCACTAGACTTTAAATATTATTATTTAATTCACTTAAGTGATCATAGGCTATTGTATTACCAAATGCTTCATATACTTTAAATAATTTGAAAGGGAAAAAAATCAATATGTAGGGATACTGGATTTCATTTTACCTCCAAATTTTCTAGTGTTTGTCTTGTTGTAAGTCTACCACATTAGTAATAATCAGCGAGGCCATTTTACCACTTTCTTTGCGATATAATGGAGAACTAAAAATGTCAGAAAGCTTTTTCTGATATTTAGGCCAGGTTTCCTTTTATTTTATTCTGTTTGCATCTCTCTACGGTTTACTAAATAGTCTTCCACCTATATCACTTAAAGAGTAATATTTGTTCATGTGTTCAGCTTTTTGACTTATTATTTTTTTTTTTTTGAGACAGAGTCTCACTCTGTTGCCTGGGCTAGAGTTCCATGGCATCAGCCTAGCTCACAGCAACCTCAAACTCCTGGGCTCAAGTGATCCTCTTGCCTCAGGCTCCCAGGTAGCTGGGACTACAGGCATGTGCCACCATGCCTGGATAATTTTTATATATATACGTATATGTATTTTTAGTTGTCTAGCTAATTTCTATTTTTTTAGTAGAGACGGGGTATCGCTCTTGCTCAGGCTGGTCTTGAACTCCTGAGCTCAAATGATCTGCCCACCTCGGCCTCCCAGAGTGCTAGGATTATAGGCGTGAGCCACCACGCCCAGCCTTGACTTAATTATTATATACGCAAACAAGTCTCTTGATCTTGCCCATAAAATAGTTCCTATAGATTCTTAGCACTTTTTATTGTTTTTATAACAACGTTGTCTCGCTTTTATTTCTTTTTTTTTGGAGTAAGCTCAGACATATAGAATGGTCTAAGTATTTTGGAGGAAGAATGCTCTGAAATTAAAATTTTTTTTTCTTTTCTTTTTTTTGAGACAAGGTCTTGCCCTATTGCCCACTCAGGCTGCAGTGCAAGTCGTACAACCATAGTTCACTGTGACCTCAGACTCCTGGGCTCAAGCAATCTTCCTGCCTCAGCCTCCCAAGTAGTTGGGACTACAGGTGTGAGCCACCACACTTGGTTCCACATTTTCTTTCTTTATAGTAAACTTAAGAAAAAATTTAAAAAAAGGAAAAATAAAAAAATAGTAGTAAATTTAAATAGGAAAACCTCTTTGTGGAGGCAGAAGTAATGACTGAGGAACACTTTGTGTGTGCATGGTGGTTTCCTCATTCATTAATGTAGTACTCCCTCATCAATTCACATATCCCATCTATTATTACAAAATGTGTAATACATTTACAATGATTTATTCCACTGGTGCTTTCTAAATTTTCCTTCTGAACTCATCTTTATTTCGTACCAAAGGTTTGCGAATTAGATTCGGTTTAAATGGCTTTCAAGTTCTAGGCATAGTAATTAATCTGTGAACATTAAAACTGTTCATCAACAATAAGACAGGGCCTGTTATAAATTGATTTTTTTCATTAACATTGGTTTTTCTTAATTTATGTTTGGGACACGTGCCGTATGTAGAAGCGACGACAGTCCCACGTATTCTCAAACATTACGCAAGTCTGTTCTGCTCCAGGGCTTTTCGCCCTATGCGGATTCCTATTCTCCCTCACCTTCTCTAAAAGTCTTCATTCCCCAGACAATCCCTGTGACACCAACCTTTTATTTTACCAAGTCATAAATAACCTTGCCTGTTGGTTTACTTATTTATTGCATCCCCCTCCCCACGCTTGTCCATCATGGTGGAGCGGCGCTGGCCTAATTATACCTGCTCAATACATTCCCGTTAAGTAAATTCACCATTTCATTCGGCCAGAGACAGGCTATTCCCTAGCCGGATGGGACCTTATTGTAATTCTGCATGACTTCGCCAGACAGAAACTCTGACCCCAAACTCACCTTTCCCACCCTGATTCTCGCTCGAGGAGCGCAGGGCCTGAGAGCCGTCTCCCTACAGTTACCCGGCAAAGCCCCGAGGGCTCACTGAACCTCGCGCGCCTGCGCCCCCAGCGCACGCCGAGGACGCCACGTCAGCCTGCGTGCGTGACGCCAGCGCGCCTGCGCGCGGGGAGGGGCGGGGCGCACGCGGAGGCCCGCCCCTACATCCGGGGCCTGGGCGGCGGCAGTGTCGCCGCGCGGGGGTCACGTGGCTCCTTCCTTTCCGTCTCTGGCCGGCTGGGCGCGGGCGATTGCTGGCGAGGCGCGTGGAACCTCGCGCTGGTTCCCCTTCGTCTCCTCTCCCGGCCCGGGCCACTAGGGAGTTCGCTGACGCCGGGTGAGCTGCGCCTGCCGCCAAGATGCCGGCCTATTTCCAGAGGCCGGAAAATGCCCTCAAACGCGCCAACGGTGAGTGGGGGATCGGGGCGCGCCAGGCTGGAGCGGCCCGAGGCCTCGGAGGTCGAGGGCCTGGGCCTATTTCCAGCTACTCTGCCGCCCGCCCGGACTGCGGCCGGAGAGGAGGCCGCTGCGGCCTGCCCGTCGCCGTCCCAGCCCGTGGTTGGGCATGGTTTTCCTTCCCACTCCAACCGACTGGGGGCTGGGAGGCGCGGAGCCGGTTACCGTGGCTTCTGGGGCTCCTCCTTTCCCCGCCGTCTCCTGGTGCGTCGCGGGGGCCGCGGCTCAAGAGACAGGCCCTAACCGAGGAGGAGCGTCTTCCCTCCGTCCACCTCCCGCTAGCTTTCTCGACCACCAGACTTTGGTCTGCTTAGGCCCCGCGCCCCGGGCCGCCGTCTGGGAGTGCCGGGGAGTGAGAAACATGGCTCCCTCCCGGGGACAATGCACGCGAGAACCTCGGCTCCACCTCCCGCCAGGGCCGGGAGCCGGGCAGAGCCACCTCCGGCCTTCCTACGTCGCCTCCGCCCTCCGGGACCTGCTCGGTGCTTTGCTGGGTCAGGGTCCACTTACCCTTTACCCAGCCACTTTGTATCTCCATTTTTAGAGGCCTCTGACCCATTTAACTTGTTTCTTGTTTTTTTTTTTTCCTGGCATTGATTAGGGGACATTCCGAAAGCTTATTGTGAATCACTGGAAGTTGGAACAGTTAATATTGTAAAGGGACTTCAGGTTCTCTAAAAGATAACGAAACAGGCCTAGAGAGAGAGAATGATTTCCCCAAGGTCACACTGGGAGTTAGTTGTTCAGTCAGGAGACTAAAATCAGGTCTCTCGATATCCAGATCTGCCTTTTTCCCCCCTCACCCCCCGCACAGGGCTGCTGCCTGCGATTTCTATTTCCGTGTGTGTACTTAATAAGCTATTGGCGCTTGCGGGAAAAACTTCTCTTCAAGAGGCATTTATTACGTTGGCAGTATGGAGATGCAAGTGTTTTTGGATGTCTCTGGACTTTAAAAACTTTATTGTTCAGGGTTTTTTTTTAAACCGGCAATTTTTAGCTGTTAATGCTAAAACAGCTTGTGCTTTCACCCTTCCTCTACCCAAACAGGAGTTTTGAGTCTTATCCATATTGTAGGTGGATATACCGTGTCTGTTACAATTTTACATTAGGAGAGCTTATTTTGTTAGCTTGTTTGAAAGTTCAGCTCGTGAAACGGTTAGTTTGAGTCAGTACATAAAATTGATACTGCTGATTACCTATCAGGACCGGAGAGATGTGTAGGTCACAAAGGGTTTTTTTTTTTTTTTTTTTTTAACTAAAGTGTAACAATTTGGGGGAGAAAGGGAACTGGTCTGTGGAATAGAGTAAAATTGTTTTAAACATCTATTAAAACTACAACATAGAGTTGGTAACTGCTCTTTCTAACCATAACCAGTGATCTAATGGTTAGAGCAGGCAAGATGTTGATTAATTTATTGGAAAGAACATAGAAAATGGAACTTTATTACTACAGACTGAACTATAGCAAGGTTATGACCTTTGGCATTTTGAAACAGAACTGTATTATGATATACAGAATGACTTGTGTCAGATTACTGCTTTGCATAGCGATGTAGATCTGTTTTTACAGTCGTTTGTATGCTTTACCAACAGATACTTGTTTCCCATGCTGGGAGGCTAAAGCGTAATCTTGGTGGCTTAAATATTACATGTTTGGTGTGTTTAGGCCTTGTTTCCTTCATCACTTCTCCCTTTGGAATCTTCATATGAACTTAGTATTTCAGTAACTTTTAAAAATTATAAAGGACATGTAAAGCTTATCAAATCTTTTTTCCCCCATCTCTAAGTTGACAGAGGCTTGATTCATGAAGAGCAAGTTGACGAAAGCATCTGAAATTAAACTAGGCAAAATGAGGAAGGGATACTGTGGTGGGGGTGGAAACTTGAACTTTGTATAGTTTTTTTAAAAAGGCTCTATTGACTCCTTGCTTGCAGCCCTCTTAAGCTGTAGGATGGGGGGTTCTGTGGTAGAGGTGTCTTACCTTCCAAGTAGTAACATCTGTATCTTTGGTTTTATTAATAAGGGATCCCTTGTCAAAGAGCATATTGTGGATGGCACATGACACTGCTTACAGAATGTGAAAGAGGAAGATGAAAGAGCAGTTCCCTCAGTGGAAATACTATCATTTTATCTAAATGTTTTACCTGTAACATTTGAAACCCCAAACATTTAGGCCTAATCTGTTGCGTTGTCTGAATAAAATGTAAATAAATGTAAATATAATGTAAATAAAATGTAAATAAATTTAGGTAGAATAGTCCTCAGGTCACTCTAAGCATGTATATCACAGCAGTATTTTTAGAAAAAAATTACAGTAATCATTCAGGAAGGTAAGAATTTGGCCCAGCCGTTAAATTCAAGAAATTCATATCCCATAATCATTTGAAGAAGGCCCTTTTCCCATATTATATTAGTAGTGCCAAATAAGCTGCTTCTCACCTTATAATGGCCTTTTAGTTTACACTCTACACCCAGTGCCGTAAAAAATAAAGTTGTTATTAAACCCACAAACTGAGTAACATACCTTATCTGTTTGGTCTGTTGCACAAATAAACTGTAAAAATGAAGGTCTGACCTAACCTTTTTCTTTATAGATACAAACTTTTAGTCAAGTGCCTGAAAGATAAACTCAAGATGCCCATCCTTCTAGTAATAGATTTTAATTGCAGACTTTAATTTTTCTATAGTATTAATCTGGAAATCAGCTTTTCCTTAAGTATTGGAGTAGAGCCTTTAGTGTATGAGCTTTCTTTCCAGCCTCAAAAGCTGCCCTTGCCCCAGTAGACAATTCAGAGGAACTGAATCGTCCTTTTATATAAGTTAGGGTTAGGGTAAACACTGAAGACTGAGAATCATGAAAAATCTGTTCTCATTCCAGCTTTTTCATTTAAAAACATCCTTGTCGGTTATCCATGTTTTCTTTTTTTATTTGGTGGAGGGGGTGTCTGTCCTATAAAAAATATTGTTAATATGTTTGCTTTGGCTTGAGATACAAAAAGTTAGAAAGAATGGGAATTGGAATCATAAATTTTGTTTGGCTGTTTAGGAAATAAAAAATGCTTTTAGTTCTACCCCTACGACAAGACTTATTTTTTAGAATGACATTAAGAAACCATACTCTTCCATTTCAAAATAAGAGATTGGGAAAGTGAATTATTTCTATACAGTTTTATATTTTATCTTCACTCCATGCTGGGACCGCCTCTCAACTTTAACTTGATTTGTACCTATTCCATATCATAAACAAATCGATGATGCCTATATACAGTAGTTTAAGTTTTAAATCCTCAGTATAAAACTGGGAGTTCTATATAGCAGGTCATTTTAGTGCTACTGCTGTGATTTTCTTAATGTAAAGTATAAATTTGATTAAAGGCATTTACTCTCAAGTTTTGGCTAAGAGACTGTTTTGTTAAATAGTTCTGAAAAACACGGAGAGTACTGTTGGATTTTGGAAAATAATGTTATGTGCACCTTAGGAAGAAGATAGGGAGTCCTCTCACCCTTGAAACAGGAAAGGTTTCTTCCAACAATGTATCTAGTTGTATTACATCTTTGTTTCATTTAGTAAGATTTTTTTTGGTAATAGCCTAACTCAATTGAAGATAGAGTTTCTCCAATAATGGTGAAGGGTTTTGTGTTTATTTGCATGTAAAGAATGTGATTTGACATAGTGTAAAGATATTTATTTCAGTATACTGTTTGTGATTTACCTTCTTGCAAACTTTTTACTATAGTGAAGAGTTGGAATATTGTTTGTGGTTTTCCTGGAGGAAAGAATGTTGGGAAGCACTATTCCTGGAAGTTCTGATGGTTAAAAGAAGAAATGGTAGAAAGGCAATTACTGAATCTGTAGATCTAGTAAGACCCCAAATAAGGAACATTTTTGTCTGTTGTTTGTCTGGTACAGTGTTACATGGCAGATAGTGCTACACATTGTTAGGTTAACTCTTTCAAAGAATTCTTTGTCCAGGATTTTTTCTTCTTAGGAAAATAAATAGTGATTTTTAAAAATGGAGATGTGCTTTGAGACTTTTTTAATAGTGTAAACTGGTGTTATATTTTCCCCAGATTATTTTTCAGATGTTTAGTGGGGAAGGTGTGTGTGTGTGTGAGTGAGAGAGATAAATTTGGCAGTTAATGATTTTTAAGTTGAACTTAACCAATTGACTTAGATTAAGAACCTCTTTTTCCTGAGGAAAAAATTTTAACCTTGGTTGAAATAATGTGAGAGAAGAGCTTTTTTGCTTTTGACTGAATTTCAAAATATGCAATATATATAAAACTTAAGGTTGGAACTGGATTTTGAAACGTTGCCAACTAGAATGCATTTAGGCTTAGGCGATAGTAAATTCTAAGTTACTTTGCTCTATACTTTTTTTTTTCTTCCAGTTTTTAAAAATAACAACTGGCTGGGTGTGGTGGCTCACGCCTGTAATCCTAGTACTCTGGGAGGCCAAGGCGGGAGGATAGCTCAAGGTCAGGAGTTCAGTATCAGCCTGAGCAAGAGCGATACCCTGTCTCTACTAAAAATAGAAAGAAATTAATTGGCCAACAAAAATATGTAAAAAAAAATTAGCCGGGCATGATGGCGCATGCCCATAGTCCTTGCTACTCGGGAGACTGAGGCAGAAGGATCGCTTGAGCCCAGGAGTTTGAGGTTGCTGTGAGCTAGGCTGATGCCATGGCACTCTAGCTGGGGCAACAGGTGAGACTCTGTCTCAAAAAATAAATAAATAAAAATAACAACTTAGAGTAGTTTGACATTTACAGAATTACTGTGAGGGTAATACAGAGTTCCATTTATGTCATGTCTTATTCCCCCTATTAACAGCTTACATCAATATAGTATATTTGTAACAACTTAATGAACCAGTACTGACACATTATTATTAATTAAAGTCTATGCTTTTCCGGATTTCCTCAGCTTTCCCTAATGCGCTTTCTGTCCTGGGATCCCATCCAGAAATACCACATTACATTTAGTTGTCTTGTCCCTTAAGGCTCTTCCTCTTGGTTGTGACAGTTTCTCAGTCTTTCCTTATGTGTTTTCTTTTCAAATGGTGGGTACTTAAAGTTTTTCTTTGTTTGCCTGACGGTGACAATTTTGAGGAGTACTTGTCAGTTGTTTTGTAGAATGTCCTTTGTCTCAGTCTGCTTTTGCTGCTAACAGTACCACAGCCTGGGTAGTTTACAAACAGCAGGAATTCATTTGTCAAAGTTCTGGAGACCCAGGGTCAACATGCCCTCAGATTCAGTGTCTAGTGAGAGCTGGCTCTCTCTGCTTCCCAGATGGCACCTTGTTATTGCCTCCTGGAGTAGATGAACACTGCCCTCACATGATGGAAGGGATGGAGAGCAAAAAAGGGACCAGCTGTTTCCCTCAAGCCCTTCATCCATTCATGAGGGCTCCTCCAGTTTAGACCAGGGTAAATAAGTGGAGAGATACTCCGCGAGTTCATGGATTAGAAAACTCAATGTTGTCAATTCCTCCAAACCTGATATATAGGTTCAGTGCAATTCCAATCAAAATCTGTGGGTTATCTTGTAGATACCTACAAACTGTAAATTTTTATGGAAAAACAAAAGCCCTATTATAGTCAATACAATACTGAAGAACAAGGTTGGAGCACTTACTACCTGATTTCAAGACTTTACTATAAGACGATAGTGATCAAGACAGCATGTTATTGGCAAAAACTAGACACATTGACTTAATAGAGAATGATCAGAATAGAAAGCCTATTTAGAAACAGTCCCACTTAAATATGGTCAGCTGATCTTAAAGTAGTCAAGGCAATCTAACATGTTTTTCTGCCTCAAATTGTAGCATAAACTAGCAGAAATTTCATCAGACAGATCAGTATGATTCTGAAGTCATACAACTTTTTTGTGTTTGCAGGGGGAGATTTTTCCCTAATTATCTCAATTTCTAGAACTTATAAATCATAATGGTCACTAAAGTTGGTATTCAGCCTCCCACTGCTAAATTTGACTGGCTTAAAAAAAATCATAATAGAAGAGTAAAATTCAGTTTTACTTGTAGACTATGTTTTGAGATAGTACCAGCCTTCTCATTGTTTTCCTTGGATAATTACGGCACAGCTTTAGAAGTAAAAAATGATGTGACCTAAAGAAAGTTGGTAATGAGTTAAGGTATTAAAACAGCCAGTTAAAGTAAGGTTTAGATTTTTGTATAGTGTACATAACTGATTTTAATTCTTCTGAATTACTTTTTCAGAATTTCTTGAGGTTGGCAAAAAGCAACCTGCTCTGGACGTTCTTTATGATGTTATGAAAAGTAAGAAACATAGAACATGGCAAAAGATACATGAGCCAATTATGTTGAAATACTTGGAACTTTGCGTGGATCTTCGCAAGAGCCACTTGGCTAAGGAAGGATTATACCAGTATAAGAACATTTGTCAACAGGTACAAACAGAACTGGGTTTTAATTTTTAGTAAGTGCTTTTAGTAATTTGCAGAAGAGCTTTTCAAAGTTAACATATTTTATGTATCTCATAAAATTTGCTTTTAAAACATTTCACGGTTTGTTGGAAAAAATAGTTTAAGTTCTGAGGTTTTTTTTTTTAATTGTTAGGTGAACATCAAATCTCTAGAGGATGTCGTTAGGGCATATTTGAAACTGGCAGAGGAGAAAACTGAAGCTGCTAAAGAAGAATCTCAGCAGATGGTCTTAGACATAGAGGATCTGGATAATATTCAAACTCCTGAGAGGTATGTGTATTAAATCTCTAATAAATATTTTGATAGTTAACTCTTTTATTTTTACATGTGTCTCCATCCCCATTTGAAGATGTTTATCAGAAAAAGTGCCTATCTTTGAAGTTTTAAATGTATAGCAACCAAAAAAGTTAAGTAATGTTCAAAATTCATAACAGTAGAAAATTACAGCCTTAAGATAGAAGGGCATCACTAATTTAAGTGGTTTGTATTATAGATGGGGGAATTCAGAGACTAGGTAGTAAGTGACAATATACAGTGTGTACAGAGTTGTAGGAAGAATCTGCACTGTTTGTGATCATTGGTGGTTTTCTTGTTTAATCTCATGGAAAAGTGGAAAACTGTGTCTAAAATTATTTTCAACATTTCTCTTGTCTTTGTAGTGTTCTCCTAAGTGCTGTAAGTGGTGAAGACACTCAGGATCGTACTGACAGATTACTTTTAACTCCATGGGTTAAATTCCTGTGGGAATCATATAGACAGTGTTTGGACCTTCTTCGAAACAATTCTAGAGTAGAACGCCTTTACCATGATATTGCCCAACAAGGTAAAATAAGAACATCAAATTTTAAGTAAATTGACTTCTTGAAAAGTTGCCTTAAGATTGAATTTTGCAGAAAGAGGATTAGCTTTCTTTTCTCCGTAGTACTTAAAAATGAACTAAGTTTTAAAGTTTTAAAATATTAGTATTCATGAGTATTAAATTTCTGCATAAGAAATTTGTTTTACTAGTTAAAGGAGTTCCATGTGAAATATATTATTGTCTGAAAGACTTTAAAGTTATTTTGCAATTCTCCATGTGACTGAAAAAATTAATTTTTCCACTGCTTTCTGGTAAACTGAGTTTCACTTTTGACTCCACTACTGTGTATTCTTGGGTAAGCTACTTAACTGTTAACTGGGTTTCAAAGGTCTCCATAAGCACTGGATTTAAAGGATTCTATGAAAGATGTGTATTTTTCCTTTCTTACTCAATATAAAGTTAAACTTTTTGGTGACTAAGGATCATCTTAATAAATATCCAATTGTTGGTGGCACATGCCTGTAGTCGCAGCTACTGGAGATTGGGCTAAGGTGGGAGGATTGCTTGAGCCCAGGAGTTTGAGGCTGCAATGAGCTATGATTGTGCCATTGTGTTCCAGCCTGGGCAGTAGAGCAAGACCTCATCCTAGAAAAAGAAAACAAAAAGAAATACCTTTTTTCCTTACTTTCACTTGTTATTCTTTATTGCTGTGAATGCAGTCTTTTTATTGTATGTGATTGGGTCACCACTTGCAAGTGGCTCTTGGGCTTTTTCTCTCTTGCCTCCCTTCCCCCACGGAAAGAGCCTGGGTCTCCCTCTTTCTCTACCAGGCTGAAGTGCATTTACATGATCAAAGCTCCCTGCAACCTTGAACTCCTGGGCCCAAGTGATGCTTCTGCCTCAGCCTTGCAAGTAGCTAGGGCTACTACTGGCTTCTGCTACCACATCTGCTAAAAATTTTTTTTTTTTTTTTAAGAGATAGGGCTGCTATGTCTCCTTTGCCATTAACACAAGCTTGTGTTGCTAGATCTGTAGGGATGATTAGCACTTGTTTATTCGAGTGTTAATTGACTTTATGCCTAAGAATGTTTCCCTAGGAATATTGAAACCTGTGTTCTGTTTGCCTACATGGCTAATGTATGTAAATTTTCACTTAGCACAACTGAACTTGGGTTTTTTCATAACTATTGATATAAATATTAACTTGAAGTTAAACTGCATCTCTGTTTTAGGCCTGTTGAAATATTTTTAAGGGCAAAAGAAATTGAAAAAATTCTAGTATTGCATAGATGATAGTAGAAAACTACTGCATATTTTAATGATGGAGCAAGTAGATCGCATCCACATCTATATATATGGCTTAAATTAGGTTACTGTAAGCTCCCACAATTTGTGTTATGTAGTTTAAATTAGTACAAAAGCATATTGCTTTCAATGTAAGTTAAGTTTATTGTATTTCAGACTAGAATTTTCATACTCTCTTAGGATTTAAAGCGATGGGTCTTTGTAAGGTGACTCTTTTGTAGATCTAACTTCCAATTGCCTGTCATTTATAAACTCCCAGAACCATTCCTAGGGAAGAACTGATGATTATGTCTTTGATTTTTGTTAGGGTTCAGTCACAAAGATAGTCGGAACATAAGAAATGAGTTGAATCTTGTTAAAATAGCTGATCTTAATATGTGAAATAAAACCTATTCAAATATTTAAGTTTATAGTGGAAAGCATCTAATATATTTTACAATTATGTTTATAGCTTTCAAATTCTGCCTCCAATACACTCGTAAGGCTGAATTCCGTAAGCTGTGTGACAATTTGAGAATGCACTTAGCGCAGATTCAGCGCCACCACAACCAAAGTACAGCAATCAATCTTAACAATCCAGAGAGCCAGTCCATGCATTTGGAAACCAGGCTTGTTCAGTTGGACAGTGCTATCAGCATGGAATTGTGGCAGGTATGTTACGAGCTACATTACCAGCTTTTCTTTTTCGTAATAATGTGTATTGCTTTTTTCCTACCCTTAGTGACTATCTTCATCTTGATATGCATTGGTTAATTTCAGTTGATAAGGTGAGGAATTGAAGGATGTTTAATGGACTAGGAAAAATTCTAGATAAGAAATCTTAGAATATTTTGGTTCTAGTTGCCTTCTATGAAATCTGGGCCAAATCATGTAATCTCTTTCAGACTCAGTTTCATTCCATATAAAACAGTAAGTCGGTGCTGCTCAAAGTGTTGTTTCATGATTGGTGCCAGTCTGTGAACTGTTCAGTCCATGATGACATGTGTAGAGGAGAAAAGCATTAACAAAGGTTTTTAGTAGCAGTTTTATTGTAAGTTTTGTGTTTACTCTGATAATAAAAAATTGAGCCTTTTCTATTTATAATTTTTACAGTAATTTCATATTTTATAAAAGCATTTTTTGGTGACAGATTAGAAATTAAAAAAACAAATTTATCCTTTACTACAGGTAGAGTTGGAGAAGTGCTGCTTTAGATTATTTCCTAGATCTCTTAGCACTACTTCACTTAGTAAGTGTATATGTTGGATATCATGCATTGAAGGTCTCAATGATGGTGGGACACTTGTCCTCTACTGGCCTTTATTCTCTAAGAATCCTGCAGAGACATTTCTACAGGACTTTTTAGCCATGTAACTTTGTAGGCTTTTGTGTATTTGATGAAAAAAGTGTAATTGAAAGTATGGAGGAAGAAACTAAAAATTGGGAGTTGTTCAGTGAAAATGTGATTTCATTTTCCACTCTTGCCTATGTTTTCCTTTTCTGTAGGGACACCCATCTAAAAATACAACCGGTAGAAGACAAATATGCTCATTAAGGAAAAAAATGGATAAATTAAAAGAAGAAATATTCATTATCTTATCATTCATAAATAATCTATTCTGTGTAAATGCTTCCAGATTCTTTTCTTTTTTTTTTTTTTTTTTTGAGATAGAGTCTCACTCTGTTGCCCAGGCTAGAGTGCCGTGGCGTCAGCCTAGCTCACAGCAACCTCAAACTCCTGGGCTCA
>CAUYRT010096292.1:0-20892 GCA_963574885.1 Lepilemur ruficaudatus
GTGTTTGAGACCAACCTGAGAAAGAGCAAGTCCCCATCTCTACAAAAAATAGAAAAATTAGCCGGGCATGGTGGCACGTGCCTGTAGTCCCAGCTACTCAGGAGGCTGAGGCAGAAGGATCGCTTGAGCCCAGGAGTTTGAGGCTGCTGTGAGCCATGATGATACCACTGCACTCTATCCCTGGTGACAGAGTGAGACCCTATCTCAAAAAAAAAAAAAAAAAATAGGACACTACCGAGCAGAATGATATATGATATGAGAGGGTGAGACAAGAGGTGGAAACAATGACCAACAGAGTCAGAGAGCGCTTCTCGGAGGAAGGTGATGTTGAGATACCCTTGAGGAACTGGTGGGTTCGGGATGGGCAGAGAGACGGGCCAAGGACTCTACGATTCCAAATGAATGTAGGATATTGTGAGAGATGATTTTGAAGCCAATAAGCAAATGGTATGACCAGAACACAGGGTTCCTACCAAAAAACAGAGGGAGAAGAAGTACAAAAACTTTGAATGCTTAAAAGAAGCCAATACTAGAAACTAGCAGCAAGTGACCCTGAAAGTTCTCAAACTTCACAGTAACATGGCCAAAGAAGTGCTTATGGGTTGTAGAAAACATTTTTGGAAAGAATTTTCAATCCTGACTACCTATCAGAATCACCTGGGAAATTTGCATTTGAAACATAGCCATAGAGGTTCTTGCCTGGACCTATTAGACCCGAATGGGGTGGGGTAGACAGAGGTTTGCTCCTGCTGTTGTTAACGTGCCCCAGGTCAATACAAGGAGCAGCCAGAGGTGAAGAGCACTGAAGCAGAGGCAGATCAGATAAGCTATTATGATAACCTAGAAAATGAAGGGATGGGATAATGAGGTGCTGAAAACAGTTGAAGTTTGATACAGGAGAGTGGGAAATATGAAGAGCCTTGAAAGAAGAATCAATACAACTTGGTCACTGATGGTATAAAGGGAATAATAATTAAGGAGAATCCCCCCAAAATCCCTAGGTTAGATCCTGAGTATTTGGGAGGAAGGAGCAGAGAAATAGGAAAATTCAGAAATGATGCCATTTACTAGCTGGGTGACCTTTCAAAAATTACTTATGCTTTCCCATTTGATAATAACAATAAAATAAAAAGAATTACTTAATTTCTCTGGATCAGTTTTCTCATCTATAAAACAATAGGGTTCAGTTATACAATGTTTTGGTTCCTTTCAAATGCTAACATGGAGAGCACTGTGAGTGAACTAATCTGGGCATATTAAAAAGAAATCTGTGGGCCTGGAATGGTGGCTCATATCTATAATCCCAGCAGTTTGGGAGGCTGAGGCAGAAGGATCACTTGAGGCCAGGAGTTTGAGACCAGCCTGGGCAACATGGCAAGACCCCATCTCTTAAAAAAAAAAAAGGTGGAATTTTAATATGTATATGCACATTCATGTAGTGATTCATAACAAAGCAATTGCATCACAGTCATGTGTCTTCAGCAGGTGAAACCAAAAGAGCAGATGGGTCCCCAGGGAAGGGCACAGAATTGCCTCTCTGAGGGAGGCTGGCAAAAAAGAGTAAGAATGCAAAAACTCCCTGGTTGCCTGCCCCAGGCTCTGTGTCACCTTCCTGCTTGTGACAGGTGAGCAGTGACACAGAGGCTACTTTCCCTCATAATCTTAACTTTAATGTATAGACTCAATCATTTTGATATGACCACTTGGAGTTGCTTTCAAACATTGGGTTTTTCTGGTGAAAGATTGTCTCACATTAACGGTGTACCTTCAAAAAAATGAATCAGGTCTTTTTATAATTTCTTATGAAAATTCACTGACAGAGAAGGCAAGTAGCAGGAATTAATGTCTCTTTTTATTTCAAGATGTTTCTCTTTTATATATGTATATAAAATGCCAGAGGGGAGAAAACTTATCTTTCCCAAGTGAAATACATCTGTTCAGTTGGCCTTTTCCCATTGCAGCCATCAATAGTTTATTACCCCTGGGCATACAGCAATCAATATTTTTAGCTTGTTTTCAAAGTGAAATACCAGGCCATGCCTAGGCAACAACAACAAAAAAATCTCACTGCTTACTGAGCATGTAAGTGAAATGTTGCTTGCCTTTTGGTGGCCAAATACAGTGAAACCAAGTCCTAGTCTTTCTCCATCCAAAGCCTTAAGGCACCTAAAAGCTCTAGCTAGAAACCCCCAGTTGTGCTAAGGTTGTTAAAAGCCATAAAGAAGATGTATAAATGGCCAAAAAGAATAAGAAAAGATTCTCAGCAGCTCTAATTATCAGGGAAATGCAAATCAAAACCACAATGAGATAGCATATCACACCAGTGGATGACAACTATTAAAAAAAACAAAACAGAAAATAACTAGTGCTGGCAAGGATGTGAAGAAATTAGAACTTTTGTGTACCATTGGTGGGATTGTTAAATGGTACAGCAGCTATGGAAACAGTATGGAGATTCCTCAAAAAATTAAAAATAGAATTACTATATGACCCAGCAATCCCACTTTGGGTATATATAGAGAGAAAGATACCCAAAAGAATTGAAAACAGGATCTCAACAAGACATTTGCACACTCATGTTCATTGCAGCCTTAGTCACAATAGCCAAGAGGTGGAAGCAACCTAAATGTCCATCAGTAGATGAATAAATAAGGAAAATATGGTGTGTTTGTGTGTCCATGTGTATAATGGACTATTATTTAGCCTTAAAAAAGAAGGAAATTCTGTCACACACTACAATGTGGATAAACCTTGAGGACATGATGCTAAGTGAAATAAGCTAGTTACAAAAAGACAAATCCTGCATAGTCCACTTATATGAAACATCTAAAGTAGTTATTCTCTTGGAAGTAGAACGGTGGTTGCCAGGGGCTAGGGATAGAGGCAAAGGGAGAATTGTTGAATGGGTGTAGAGTTTCAGTTTTGCAAGATTAAGTTTTAGAGTTCTGTTGCACATAACAATACTGTACCGTACACTTACAAATGGTTAAGATGGCAAATTTTATGGGGTTTTTTTTGTTTTTTGTTTTTTTACTACACTAATAAAAAGACACTGCCACATGGGGCTCTGAAGAAAACCAGAGTCTCTAAGCCATCAGCAGAGGTTAAGGCACAGAAGATTTCTCCGCCTTCTGGGCTTTATTTTGTAAATTACACAGCCCTCCAGACAATGAGATAAGAAACTCAAAGGAGTTTCTTAAAGGAGCAACCAGTAGGAGACAGGCAGATCATTGTTATAAGATTGGTGTTATCATCGTCAGTTCACTCTCTAGTTAGCAGTTTTTTTGTTTAGCTTCTGTTGTTGCTGCTGTTGTTTTGGTTCTTGCCTTTGATTGATTTTGGAATGAGGACCCCACCAGGGGCAATAGGGAAGTAGGACTGCGTGGATACAAAAGGAGGTTCCTGAGTCTAGTGAGGTTTCAGCTGTTTGTTTATTTTACCTTCCTTTGTACCCCACCTGTTTTCACAAAGACTTCTTTGGAGACAGCAGCTCAAGTTCAGTGGGGAGGAGGAATATCCATTGTCCTGCCAGACACTCTAAGTAGGAGCTTGCAAAATAGACAGATGCTGATAGAACACAGTCCTGATTCTGACTCAGAACCTCACTGACAGGGGTAAAGCGTTCCCATTGTCTCCACTGGGAGCCTCCGGTGTGGGGCACTCACTACAGGGACAATAATGTCAACATTGCCGGGTTATTTAGTATTGCAAAATATGACATGAAGATCATGCCATTCTTTTTGCCTTTCTGTGACCTCATTTCTTATATTAAAAAAAAAAATCACTGGGTGATTATCTTACCTGTTTCACAGTTCTTTGGCCACTGGATCCATTAGCAAGCAGGACTGCGCCCAGAGCCTCGTGCTTAGCACTGGATGGTGCCTTGCGCTATGTTGTATGAATGAATGAATGAATGAATGAATGAATGAATGAAAAGTAGCAGGGCCCTCCAGAAGGTTATGGTCTCTTAGGAAACAGAAAAAGAAAACAAGCACTCCTCTGAATGAAGGGGCTTAAAAATAATTGTGGCATGAGAAGGTAGTACATACACACACCCAGAGGAAGGGGAATACCGTAGTAGAGTGAGATGGGAGGTTTTTTAAAGAAAGAATTCCTACCTCTCCAGCAATCCAGTCTTCAGCATCCCAGAATAAAAATTAAGTCCCTTTAACTATGCCATATTTTGCTCATATTTATACTAAAGTGTGTGTGTGTGTGTGTGTGTGTGTGTGTGTGTGTGTGTGTGTGTAGCAGTGTAAAGTGACAGCATTCTGAGAAAGACCTACCATATCTAACTGGCGGATCTGGTTTCCTCCACTTATGAAGAGAAGGTACAAAATAAACTCAATTCGTAAAAGAAAGTGGTATCAGATCCAGCAGATTCTGAGGTGGATCTTGTGAGAATACAAGTGTGCTTGAAAAATCAAAAGGCTAGAACTAAGCCTTTAATACCTTACAGCAAGCTGGAAGTTCAGTTTGGACTGCTGAACAGAATGCAGCGAAATCCAGTCAATTATTTTCACCTCTGTCCCAGCAAAGAGTAAACAATTTTCAGCTGAAATTTTTTCTCAGCCTTTTCGTCATCCTTCTCCTCTATTTGATCTTTCTTCAAATCCACACACCCCAGAAAATGGGCACTTCTACTTTGAGACAAGGGAAGAATGCAGGGTGCAAGACAGGGGAGAATCTATGAGAGGTGGGGAAAGACAGCCACAAGCTTGTACTCAAGCCAGAGACCTCAGAAGAGAAAACACACGAAAGTGTTTATATTTTCCCGAATTCCTGGATAATAGATTACTCCTGGGAGAAGCATTTAGAGGCCTTAGTCTCAGTTTTTGACCTCCAAATATATATATATTCCCATGGCAGGAACATAACCAGACTATCTTCATGGGTCCTCACCCCCTTGGGGCCAGTCTGACAAGGCAAGGGGAAGGAAGGACAGAGAAGGGAATTCCCTGCACCTTTGGACAGAGGATACCACAGTCCTGGAACACCTTCTATATTAAAGGGTCTCTTCACTCACTGCTCTGATGAAGCGCTTTGAAAGGCTAAGATTCTGAAACGAACTTCTAAGATAGAAATTTTAAAAGGACATATTTTAAATCTAAATGTTGAGAACGTTCCTGCTGTCATTCTGCAACCGCGTTAGTTCTCAAATGATGCCCAATGGGCTCTTTTTCTTAGATAACGTTTACTGATTTAACAAAATCCTACATATTAATTATAGAATATCTCAAAAACAGAAATAATCAAAAGAGGGAAAAGAACTCTTTCTCTCTTTTAAAATATAACCATTTTATCTTGAAACTTGTTTTTTTTTTTCACTTGGCAGTATTTAGACCACATTTCTGTAATATAAATATCCTTCTATGCACCATTTTTAATGACTGCTTAGCATTCTGTTGTATACATTTATCATTTAACTAGCCTCCTATTTGGACTATTTATCTTTAATTTTCTTTAGTTTTTCCACTATTATGAAAAATCCTATGAAAAAAATCCTTGAAGCTGTATCTTCCCATAGATCCTCGATTATTTCCTCAGGGTAACTTTGAAAAGTGAAACCCCTGGGTCAGAGTATCTATGTTCTCACAGGACAGATGAAGTCAGGGGAATCATATCCTGGCTGTCACACCTACCCAGCTTTGGGAGCTACTCTTGATGAAGTAAAGTTTTTATTGAAGTATCTTTTCTAATAGCCAAGCATGTATGAGCCGTGGCAGAGGCTGTGTGGTGTAATAAAAAGTGCCCGTAGCTGACAATAAGCACTGGTCCGGCATGCCAGGCTGCCCTCCTGTCTTTGTTTGTTTGTGTTGCTAGAAAGGAATGCCTGAGGCTGGGAAATTTATAAAGAAAAGAGATTTATTTGGCTCACAGTTCTGCAGGCTGAACAAAAGGCATGGCGCCAGCATTTGCTTCTGGTCAGGGCCTCAGGCTGCTTGCACCCAGGACGGAAGGTGAAGGGGGGCACCCCATGTGACGTGACGAGAGAAAGCAAGACAGAGAGAGGAGGAAGGTGCCAGGCTTTTTTTTTTTTAACAACCAGTTCTTGTGGGAACTAAGAGCAAGAAGCACTTGTTGCCATGAGGATGGCACCAAACGCCTCCCACTAGGCCCCGCCTCCAACATTGGGGAGCACATGTCAACATGGGGTTTGGCAGCTGAGATACACAAACCATAGCACCCACACCCCGCAAAGCACCTCCGCCCGCGCCTCACTTACGACCTAGCGAAATGGCTGCATTCCAGATTCTCCAACCTCTCTTCAAGCTCTAACGCAGAGGACTCCCTTCAAAACTGGAAAAGAGAGTGGAGACCTACAATTGCCTCGTATTTGTGTTTATGTACCGTTTGTTTTCTTTTTATTGTTCCTTTCATTTCCTTTAGTTTGTTTTTAAACAGCACCAACAATATTTCTCAAAGAAACAGAGGGCTGGGTACAGTCTCATAACACATCTTCCTTGACAGTTTAAAAAATCGTAGGCCCTTTCTGGTACCTCAGAACTTGCCGGCATCTGTGTATCGTATTTCTTTGGGGAAGAGCAATTAGTCAAGAGGAGGCTCAAGCCCATGACACCTCTGACATTACTATGGCTTTCTTCCGAAGTGTTATGGGCCATAAGAGCCTTTCAAACATCTCTCCGAGAATAAATGCCAGGCAGGCTTCATTTGCCAACAGCAGAGCTGACCCATAGCACACTAAACAGCGACTTAGCCCCGGAATCAAAGCCGGCTGATGTGCAGGGTGGGGACTGGCCTTCACCGGGAGACCAGGCGCTTCTGGCTTCAGGGGTATCACTGGGCAAAGCAGAGTTCTGTGGCCTGTTCCTGTTAATTTGAGTGTGGAGGTGCTTCAATTTGGGGATGCTGCGGAGTTATTAATAGCAATAATAGAGGGAACCAGCGGAGCCCGTGTTGACTAGTTGTCGCTCTTCCTGGTGACAGTGCCTTAGTCTGTACACAGGTGCTGTTTTATTAAGAAAGCCGTTATGAGATGATGTTTCCACGCAGGGTGAGAACTGAAGCAGGGAAGCCTCTGAAGACCCCTCAAGTCAGATAAAGACAGGTGAGGTCCATGGGAGGACAATCTTGTAGCTCAGAATCGAAGACACAAAAGGAGTTTCTGATCCCCCTAAGCTGCAAACCCGAGGTAGAAACAGATATTTCAATTCCCTGGTTTCTCTCTAATCACTCAGTAGTATTCGCAGATGAACAGCATTTGCCTTTGGAAAACTCCTCCTGTGTCCTTTAGTTGCTGTCCAACACAGACATCCCGGGCGTGTTTAGAAAGAGTGTCTTGTCTTGTGTGACCACCTTGACTAAGCCGAGAATATTTATTCATATTCTCCTTTCGCTTGAAATAGCCATCTTCTTTTTTTTTCTTTCTTTCTTTCTCTCTCTCTCTCTTTTTTTTTTTTTTTTTTTTTTTTTTTAGTAATAATGACTTCATTTGAAGAGTCTATAGTGTGGAAAAAGAGATTAACTAAATGAATCACAATGCTGGTCAATAACGTTGGTCTAAAACCATCGGGCAATTTAAATATGAGATCCCTAAGGTTCTGACAGGTTTATAGCTAAGGGTAAAAACTATTCAAGGGCAAAATTGAGTATGAAAATGTGTTATATAAACACAGCTGTAGCACTTAATAAATATGTAATAGCTAGCAAAGTGAGCGGAGGAAACTTTTAGATGGGAAAAATAGAAAATTTGGACAATCTTCTACCTGGTGAATTTTCTCCATTGTGAATGATTTATTGACCTTTTATATGAGTATCATACAGCTTTTGTTATCAGTCCCAATATATAAAATGGTATTTGAAAAGAGAAATAGTGACATATTTCATAGGCCAAAAGATCATAAGATGTTAGAGTCAGCATCTCATTGCCACGAGCACAAATGTGTGGAAAATTACAGATATAAATTCTGAAACACATTGGTGTTCAATGAGACCCTGAATACTTGGAGTTCTCATTTTCCCCTTTTGACCTAATAAGAAAAACATAGAAACAGCCCTGCAACATTTTAAAAGAACCATTGCATTGATGGTTTTGCTCTGCTAGGCATATTGTTGGAGGGTGTCTTCTGGGCATAGTCTGCCAAACTGCATCCTTGGAACTGATGGGTTTTGTTTATCAAGTTCACATAGATCCTGCCACCCACATCTACAATTGGGGGTGGAGAAAAGTGTTAAAGGCTGTTAGGTGCTTTACCGCAAGCCACTAAAACATCGTAGAATTGCAATTCTGTCTGCAAGCATTTGTTACGGGCAAGAGCAGATTACAGGAGTAAGTACAGAGCCCTCAGCCATGATTTATGGTGGAAGAACAGCTCAGAGAGGAATTCAGTCAAGCAGTAATAGCTGAGCAGTGCAACAGACATTACCCTAGGTGTGAGCACTAAGTGAAACATCTAGAAGGAAAATACTTCAGCCGTGGGCCTTCGCCCTACCTACTGTGAGCCAAAGATGAATTTAAGCTTCTCTCATTCCTCATCTTTGCACTTTTTTTCAGTTTGCAATGACCGTTTCCAGGGAGAAGCACATTATTGGTCAGACTGGTAATGTGGTGGTAATTATGAGATTCCTTCATCTTTTTTTTTTTGGAGGGGACAAAATCTCGCTCTGTCACCTGGGCCAGAGTGTAGTTGTGTCACCTGTGTTTACTGCAACCTCAAACTCCTGGGCTCAAGAGATCTTCCTCCTGCCTCAGCCTCCCTAGTAGCTGGGACTACAGGCAAGCGCCACCACTCCCAGCTAATTTTTCTATTTCTTGTAGAGATGAGATCTCGCTACATTGCCCAAGCTGGTCTCTAACTCCTGGCCTCAAGCAATCCTCCCACCTTGGCCTCCCAAAGTTCTGGAATTACAAATGTGAGCCACTGAACCCAGCATCCTTCTCATCCTGTATTTCATAATGTCTCTTTCTTATCATGTCCTGTCCTTAAACAAAGGCAGCACATCATAAGTCTGAGGGTAAGAAGAAAGAATAAATTAAAATTAAATTTGAAGTCTTTTGTAAAAAAAATCCCTACTTTCCTTATATTCATTAGAAATTCCTCAAATGCTTTAAAATTAAGAACAGAAATCAATGAAACTATTTATGTTTCAGGCCCATCCTTAGGTGAATGGAAGCTTTGGCTCAAACCACTCCCCTGACCCCCCAAAAATGTGAAGTGAAAGTGTAATTTATTGGATTGGAGGTTGGAGAGGAGAAATTAGAGAAAGAAAAAAAAAGCTGGAGGGAAATCTAAATTTTTAATAGTGTTGACGGGGGTTAGTGAGAAACATCACCCAGATAATGACATTTTATATATTATCCAAATTTTCTCTAATTATTAATAATATTTTAGTAATGAGGAAAAAAATTTTTAATGAACATAGGGGACAAAGAGGAAGAAAGTGAGAGAGTGACTCCAACTGACACATCTCATCTTGATAATCATATGTAGATATATGTATGTGAGAGAAATGGATTCTATATACAGGGACCTTTAGGCAACTTAAGGAGGAGTCAGTGTTTTCTCCACCCAGGCTTTCTTCCTGAAACTCTATTCCTCAAAGTACAACAACCAAAGCAATACCCCCAAGTTAATATACCCTGCATATAGAAGACATGCCAGTGAGGACAGTATAATTTTCATGTGGTTATCATTTAATTTCCGAGTCTTCATTCCAAAATGTCACCTGGGCACGGCTTTCTCTTGAATTGATTCAGTCCTCAAGTCAGCAAAGTGCTTAGTTTAAGGCGCTTACCTTGGCACTGTGAGGAACAGAAAGATGAACAAGCCACAGCTGTTACCTACCAGGCAATGCCAAGACAATCATGCCACAAGCAAACATCAGCCAACACATGCTCAAAAGAGGTGCCAACGTACATCTTTCCCTGTGAGCTTACCAACAAGGACTTCAAGAATGTGGTGGTGTTTGGGCTGAGCCTTGAACAACAGGCAGGATTTTAGGAGGCAGAGAGGCAGGGGGCAATGCAGTTGTACACAAAATCAGTGAAAGTGAGGGCTTGGGGTTAAGGCAGGTCAAGCAGTTTGACTGGAGGGTAAGGTGTCTGCCAGAGAAACAGTGAGAGGGAGGTAAGGCCCATGATTTAGGCCCAGGCCATGCCGTAGAGCTGTGGTCCCCAATCCCGAGGCTGCGGTGCATTACTGGTCCATGGCCTGTTGGGAAATGGGCCATGCAGCACCACCTGAGCTCTGCACCACCCCCAGGGCAACCCACCTCCCCATCCCCAGTCTGTGGAAAAATTTTCTTCCAAGAAACCAGTCCCTGGTGCCAAAAAGCTTGGGGACCGCTGCCATAGAGGCAAGAGAGTGGGGGCAGTGGGAGAAGTGGCGTAGCAGAGGAGCTCCTGGAGACGGAGGCAGTGATGACAGCACGACAGCCATTGCAGTGTTGTAGGTGAGCACTACGGCAGGAAAGCAAAGGCAGGCAGGGACACAAGGAGCTGCCAGGTACGTGATTAAGGGAAACCGGGAAGCTTGGCTCCCGAGCGACTGGCTGGCAGAGGAAAGACGTGGAGGAGTCAAGATGGCAGCAGATTTGGGGCAAATGACAAGGTCATCATTAGAAAATGCAAGAAGGCTCGGCGGCCCTCTCAAAGACAACATGCTACCATGCAGAATCTGGGCTGGCACAATTATGGGCTCACCAGGAGAGAATCCTGTTCATTTTCTCCTCCCCAGGCAGTTCCATGCCAGACCTTCCCCTGACAGCTGAGCTAGACAGATATCTAGGAAAAAGGATTCCCACCCCCCACCCCCATTTTAATTGCCTTCACAGGAGAATTTGTTACTTGTGGATAATCTAAATCATCCTGCCCAACCTCTGTTCCTTTCCTAGTAAGAGGATACACACAGAGCACAGAACCACTATCCTCATCCTGTGGTTCTTTGTAAGAAATGCCCATTTTCTGACTAGTCGATAGCGTGACTTTTACATACTGGTGATGTGGGTTTGGGTGATATATCATATATATAGATCGATAAGCAGTTACCTAGTTATTTAGCTAGTGATGCAAAATGTCCTTAAGCTACTTTATATTGCCAATTAATATATTTAATATTTAATGTTATAAACCAATGTGCAATATATGACTTTTAAATTATTCACTCCATATATGTTTTCATTAGGGAAGAACATTTTATTAGCATATTTATGATACCATCTCAAGACTTAATATGGCTTAATTCTATTAATAAAAACTAATTTAAAAGTCATTACATTTTTTAATTACAGCTTTTGATTTAGTTCTTTTCTGCTCTGCAAATAAGGATAGCCGTAGCCATTATTCAGTTGGTCCATAGCTAACTCTGTTCTCTTTAGAGCTATCATGAGTTGCTTGGTAGAGGAAGGTGATTAAAAGAAATACCCTATTTCTTTTAAAGAGCTCCCTATGTGACCCCATGACTTGGCCATAGCTCAGCTTGTCAGATGTCTGTGCAGATGTTTAGCCTCAATGAAACTGTTAGCTAATTCTAATCCACGGTCACAATCTTTAGCTCACAGAAGCCACATTGAAGGCACTTCAAACTGGGTGGTCAGCAGCCTCACCTGTGAGGACCCAGGTCAGCTCAGCAGCATCGTCATTGGGCCTGATACTGGACACATTCCTATTTCTGGTCCTTTTAAGTCCCAGAGAAGTCGGGATGCCTTCCCTTGGTATTAAGTTCCTAGCTCCTCAATCTCTCAACTGCGTGTTCATCATTGAAGTTCTGTAGATACAAGACTGCCAGGTCCAGGAAGCCAGAGGCCACCTGATTCTTGACCTTGGCATTGACGGGAAGGATGCAAAGCTGTTAAGTGTCCCACAGAGCAAGTAACACAACTTGCTTAGTATAGGATGAACTTAGTATAGGATGGCTGCCGGCAAAGAAGAGCAAAGGAAGAGAGTCTGGAGATAGGGTGTCACCTCAACCATCCAGATTGTGGGTTCCATGGGATAAGGTTGTAAGGCACTCTGAATATACCAACAGAGGTGTGCTGCTTGCTTAAAAGCAAAGCACAACAAGAAAGACAGGAGGCCTGTCCACTCACCAACAAACAAGCACTCCCAGACGTTGGTGGCTAATAAGGGTGTTGCCATAGTCACCAAACGTTTTCAATTACAGAAAAGCCAGCCTGTTTCAGAGTTAAGCCAGAGTACATCAATTACAGAAAAATTGTACTTTGATCTAGCTCTGGTTCCAGCCACGGAAGCTGTTGAGCACCTCCCCCACCACCAAAAAAAAAAAAATGTAATAGCCAGGGGTGAACTAGCTGTGCAGCTGCCAAAAGAGGGACTACGTTTCCCCTCGCACTGTTTCATTCATTAAGATGAGCAGAAAATGGAAAACAGATTGAGAAATAAGCATGTGACATACTGCCACAGCTCTTTTCTTTTAAAGAAGAAACCTCAGACCAGTCTGTGTCTTGAGGGAAGTTAGTCAAAGAAAATGGTAAAGCAGGAAGGTCAAGTGATCTAGAGAAGCTAAATCATTTCGAATTCATCTAATGCTTATTAATTTTAAAAGTAAAGCCCTTTTACCTGCATGCCTGCTCTTTACTAAGAGAACTGACATAGTCGTAAAGGACATTGCAGTTGGCCTCTGATTAAATGAATCTTCAGGTCTCAGATGAAGAGAAAGAGGGCTTGTCCCACATATAAACATAACCATAAAATTGTTGACTGGAACTGAAAGGCTCATGAAAACACCATCATTATTCAGCTCCTTTCTCTCAAAGATGTATTTCTAAGGAATTTTTCTGTATCTTTATATCACTCAATATATAACTCTATTAAAGTGCTTAACAAATTGTATCATATTTATTTCTTTAGGTATCCTTCTCCCTGCCCTAGAATGTGAGCTCCTCAAGGTCAGAAAGAAGTTTCTAAATTTGTTTTCATATTCCCAATAGCTAGCACATTGCTCTGCCTTGAGGATATGAAGAGGTCACTCAATGTTTAATTGCATGAATGGATGAATGAATGATGAAACTAAAGAAAATGAGACTCCAACCAAAGATCATTATATAGCTGTTGCTGTCCTATACAGCTGTGTCTCTGCATTTTAAGTATATCCTTAAATTTCTCAGAGAGACTTCTCAAATAAAATCTCTTGAGTCCTAAGTTTCCTTCCACATTTGGCCTTTATTCTGACTTTTAGCAAAAGATGAAACTGAGGTCTTTTGAATGGTCATCTTAACTTTGTCATTGATTAAGTGATTCTGTCTCTCAATAGGAACATCTGTTTGCCAACTGCTCCCCTCCTCCAAACAAACACACTGAATGTTAGTGCCACAAGGGCACTGACTTTGTCTTGTTGACCATTGTATTCTGAGCACCTACCAGTAATCACTCCAAAAATATTCGTCAAGTGAGAAAACAAATTAAAGATTTCTCAGTCTGCTTCCATACCAACCCATCTTCCATACTGCTGTTAAAATAAAAAGACAGGAATAAAATGTTATACTAAAACTCTGTAGTAAGATTAAAAGTGCCTCACTGGTATTCAGCAAAAGAAGAATCCAGAGTGTGAGGATATGTTAATGCCATTGTGGGTGGCTCTTACATCTCTATGGTTCTGTCTCCGGCAGTGATAATGACAGACCTGTCTTCCTCATAGCTGTGTTAGAGAGAGGAAGAAAAGATTCCTTCTTAGTCCTACACACACATATACAACACTCTACTACTTAAAGCAGCACTATTTCCATTTTTAAATAATTGATCAAAAACTTAACAAAGAGAGAAAATGCTGTGGAAACCCTAGATCCTGAAAAGAGAGCATTAATACTGCTATGAATTTTGGGGGAAGAAACCACATTATTTTAATGAATATTTCTCATAAAATAATGGAGTAAAGATGTCTTCCTCATAATAGAAGTACAAGTTATAAAACAAATTACCCTTTTTGTTGTTCTTGCTGTTGTTGTTTAGATAGAGTCTTGCTGTCACCCCAGCTAGAGTGGCAATGGTGTCATCATAGCTCACAGCAACCTCAAACTCCTGGGCTCAAGTGATCCTCCTGCCTCAGCCTCCCAAGTAGCTGGGACTCCAGGTGTATGCCACTGCACCTGGCTAATTTTTCCATTTTTTTGTAGAAACGGGGGTCTTACTCTTGTTCAGGCTGGTCTCGAACTCCTGACTTTAAGCAATCCTCTGGCCTCAGCCTCCCAGAGTGCTAGGATTACAGGCATGAGCCACTGCACCCGGCCCCCTTTTTCTGATTTACCTTTAATCAAGCTACCCTGGCAAAAGGAAAGAGTAGAGAGAATGAGCTTGAATTTGAAAGAGATTTTGCCTGAATAATTGGCCCAATCCATTAATTGTCACTATTCTTTTTGTATTTGCTTTAGGTTAGAGTTTGGTAAAAATCGAACTTAGTAGCACATACTTGCGGATATAATAATTATACCAAAAATACATTAGTTCTCACTTTTAAAGCTTCTGAGACTGGCAACTTACATCTCTTTAGGTTTATAATTACTTCGTCTTTGCAGATTGTGGAATCCTATGTTCTAGGGAAAGGCATTGCCAAAAATAAAGTGCAAGACTGATTGGTCTTCACTCTTTCCTAAGCAAGCAACAATGTGAAAAGTTGACCGTGAAGACATTGGCCAGGCATCCGTTAAAATTCCTTTGACTCGCTTGACTCATTGAAGCTTAAAGGCTAAAAAAGAGGAAGGTACTGACAGGCCATCCTCTGGGACTCTCTGAATCCAGAGTCCAGTTTGTCAGTTATTTCAAGAGGATATAAATGGAGATTTTTGACCAATCCTTTCCCCCCCAGAGGTCAGGAGAGCAGCTGCACTTCTAAAAATTAATCTAAAACTCGAGTTCCCAGCAAAACTTTCTCTTGATCTTTAAGGCTGAAAGGAAACTCCAGAGTATAAACTCACCATGCAGATATTTTCCCATCCCATGCTCCACCT
Source organism: Lepilemur ruficaudatus (assembly GCA_963574885.1). Classification (NCBI taxonomy): domain Eukaryota; kingdom Metazoa; phylum Chordata; class Mammalia; order Primates; family Lepilemuridae; genus Lepilemur; species Lepilemur ruficaudatus. The sequence continues at coordinate 14,923 of CAUYRT010096292.1, forward strand.
GCCACACACAAACAATAGTGACCACCCAGCTTGCCTAGGATACAATCCAAAGCCTTTTGTATCAATTTAGTTACTAAAACGTATTCTCCCCAAAATACTATTTTTAAGAGGTAAGCTTTTTCTTATTGGGTGATATAGGTAAGAAAAATAATGTCCCACTTGATATTTGTAGTATGCCTTTATCTCATTATTTCACACAAGGTAACTTAGCGAAAAAGGTAAGAAAAGTAGTTAGTGTTTAATAGTTATGAAGACTGAGGCCCAGAGATATTAACTGGTTTGCCCAAGGTCACATAGCAGGTAAGCAATAGACAATGTACTTGAACCCATCTTCTGACTCCAAAGGGATAATGTTCTGTCCACTGTGTGGTGTCCTGCTAGCTTGATACAAAAGCTTTAATTGGCTTGCTTAGGGGGATCTGGTAGATCCCAGCATACCGTGTATGTTGATGTACTGATGAATCCTGTAGTCTTGGGAATCTGGCAATTGTATCAGTCAGCTGCATTTGGCATTCAGATAGTCTAAATCTGGACAAAGCTGACACATTTGGAGTCATTCCACAGATTCAGTCCAATCTGAGGCCTTCAGAGAAGCTCCAGGGGATTAGGCCTTTTTGGTAGACCAAATGATAGCAGCCTTTACTGCATTCTGCATTTACGTCATATTGACCACATGCCAGGCATTCTAAGGGATGACTTAAGTTATTGAGCCCATTCAAGCCTCGTAACAACTCTATGAGGTAGGTACTATAATCACTCTATTTTACTAATAAGAAAATCAAGGCTTAGAGAGTTTGAAGTGACCTGCTTGATCAGGGAGGCTGATCAGGGATTGGAACCTGGACAGTTTGACTCCACAGCCCAGACTTTCAAACCCTGCACTACAACAGCCCAAACTTTAGCCAGACTCTAAGCCATTACAGAGAATATTGTCTTACAAAGTAGTAGCCACCACCCCCACCCCAATTGGCTCAGGGCCTATAAGGTTTGCCAGAATGGGAAAGAGCTGCCATTGTAGCATTTTAAAACTATCATGTTGTTCCTTGGGTGATTCATCAAAGCATGTAAGTGTAGCCAAACAACATATTCCTCAACCACTGGGAACCTGAGCAAAGGCCCCAAGACCCTGACTCTTTGGGGTCAACAGCAAAAACTCTTCAAGGACCTTCCTCTATTAATAGAGGAAGAAAGTAAATAAAACTTCTGATCTGAGATCAGAAGGAGCCATTTAGGGCCCATGTCTCCTATACTGACAGATGTTTGGAGTACCCATGTTCATGGAATCGTCCTTCAGCCTTGGAAATAGCCTGCCGTGCATTTTGACCAGCCCACAGTGCTGCAGGCGTCTATGGGGAGCTCCAGGCTGCTCTTCATTTCCTCCATGTCAGACCTCTTCACGTCTACCAGGCAGTAGCCTCACTCGTTGGAGTAGGGTTCTGTGAGTCTTTTTTGGCAGGAAGGCGTATTTAAAGAAGTAGTTCATTCAATGAACTACTCAGAGAGCACAGCAGAGCATGGAGTCCGGTAGGTTCTGGCCTCAGCCCGTGGATTGGCATTCAAGGAGCTGACTTTCCAGGTTGACAGGAGCCGTAATGAGCAGCTGTGCAGCAAGCTAGAGGTTGCAGAGCTCCCAGCCTCAAGGATTTCCTGTGGTGTCTCTCATTCAGCCAAACTTGCGTCTTTATTTTGAAAGCGTCCTTCCTGTGCGTTGTGTTTGGTCATCTGAGTACTCCTGTCGGGGAGCCTCTTGTACAGTGTCAGCGGCAGAAGCCCTTCCATCATGGTGCTGCAGTCTCAGGGACCCGGCCCTGAGCGAACGTCGTGGGTGGGTGTTCTTTCCACAGGGCTCACATTAAAGCACAGGGACTTGAGGTGAGAAGCAGACGTGTTATCTGATACTAAAACAAAAGGAACCTGAGTTATGCTTCAGTCTTCCCCCACCAGCACACCCTGGGCCTTCAAGAGAGCGACTGAGGAAGGGGTCAAATGATGCCCTGGAGGGTCGTGAGCTCCCTCCGGAAGCGGCTCCCCCTCCGCCTGGGACACGACGGCAGCTGGCATATTTTGAGGCTCCTCCAGAATTATCTAGTAGCCTCGGACAGATGACTTCCTGAAAGACCTCTCAAAGGATTAACACTTCCCCCAATTAGCCTCTTAACAGTTGTCATTTATTTCAGTGCAAGTCACTGATCATTGCCCAGCTCAGCCGTCAATAGAGAATGATGCAACTGTTCAGGCAAACCTCGAGCCTCAGGTGACGAGTGTGCCGCGATGCCCAGGTGACGAGTGTGTCGTGATGCCCAGGTGACAAGTGGGCGGCGATGCCCATTCCCGACCGACGGTTGCAGTCACAGCTGTTTCTCCGGCCGCGGGTCTTCACCCTGCCTGCACACTGGACTCGCCTGCGACGCTGTGCAAAGTGGGGACGTCTGGGCCGCACCTGAGAACCTGGGTGTCCGGGCTGGGTGCGGCTTCCCTGGGACTCCCCTGTGCTGCCAGGGCCCGACGCGCTAGTCCACGCGCAGCGCCGCTGAGGAGGATCCCCTCATCCCCAGTCGAGGGCCGACATGTGAACCCGTGTGGGGTGACATTGCCAACGCAGGGAAAGTTGAGGAAGGGTGGAATCAGGCGCCCGCTGCCGCCCCGGGCTTCCTCCTCCACTGCGGCGAGGAGGGAACCGGCTGGGGATCGGAGGCTGCGGCCCGCCCAGGGCGCCGCCAGGGGGCGCGCGTCCCCCTTCCGGCCCGCACCTGCCCGCACGGATTGGAGGGGACAGAGGGTGGGAAAGACTAGAACTAAGCTCTCATCTCTGCCTGCTTGCAGGGCAAACCAAAGGAAGTCGCTTTGCCTCCTGGCACTTCGCTTTGGAAAATACATACAAAAACAGTCTTCACCCATAAGCCTCAGAGGGGTGCCCCCAAAGCACCAACCGGATATCTAAGAAATGCTCTGGCAAAAACCAGCCCATTTGGCAAAAAAGCTTCTGCAAAGGAAATAATCAACAAAATGAAGAGACAACCCACAAAAGGGGAGGAAATATTTGTAAACTACCGATCTGAGAAGAGATTAATAACTAGAATATATAAGAAGCTCCAACAACTCCTTAGGGAAAAATCAAATAATCCAATTTAAGGCAAATCCAATTTCAGGCAAAAGATCTGGATAGACGTTTCTAAAAAGAAGACACACAAATGGCCAAGAGGCATATGAAAAATATGCTAAAAAAATCATTAGTCATCAGAGAAATGCAAATCAAACCTACAATGAGATATCATCTCACCCCAGTTAAAATAGCTTCTATCAAAAAGACACAATAACAAATGCTGGTGAGGATGTGGAGAAAGAGGAACCCTGGTTCGCTGTTGGTGGGAATGCAAATTAGTGCAACTGCTACAGAGAACAGTTCCTGTAGTTCCTGGAAGTTCCTCAGAAAACTAAAAGAACTACCATATGACCTAGCAATCTCACTGCTAGGTATATATCCAAAAGAAAAGAAATTAATATATCAAAAAGATATCTGTACTCCCGTGTTTATTGTAGCACTAATCACAATAGCCAAGATTTGGAATCAACCTAAGTGTCCATCAACGGATGAATGGATAAAGAAACTGTGGTATCTATACACAATGGAATATTAGTCATAAAAAGGAATGAAATCCTGTTATTTGCAACCACATGGATGGAACTGGAGAACATTATGTTAAGTGAAACAAGCCAAGCACAGAAAGACAAATCTTGCTTGTTCTCACTCATATGTGGGAGCTAAATATTAAAACAATAGATCTCATGGAGACAGAGTAGAATGACAGTTACCAGAGGCTGGGAAGGGCAGTGAGGAGGAGAGGATAAAGTGGGGATGATTAATGGGTACAAAAATATACTATATAGATATAGTTAGATAGAATGAACAATATTTGATAGCACAACAAAGTGACTATAGTCAACAATAAGTTGACTAAGTTTAAAGTATATCCTAACTAGCATATACTTTAAAATAAATAAGAGTAGAATTGAAATGCTTCTAACACAAAGAAATGATAAATGCTTGAGGCAATTAAGACCCCAATTACCCTGATTTGATTAATATGTGTTGTATGCCTGTATCAAAACATCACATGCGCCCTATAAATACATACAACTATTATGTACCCATAATAATTTAAAATGAAAAAGACAGTCTATTTGCATACATTATTACTAATGACTTCTTTGTTCAAGTCTAGTGTCTGTATTAGAACAGTTGCACGTGTGCTGGGACCTGCCCTCTAAATGACTCTACCCACACATTAATGTGAGGATTAATCTCCCAACCTGCAGAATGGTATAAGCAGGTCACCAGGAGGCTCATCTCTCAAAACCACAGACTTACAAGGCAAGTCCCAAGCGGCAGCTACACAGTTGGGCCCCCTCCACTTCGGGTAAAGCAGAAGAATCAGCAGTGTTCTAATTACTCATCTGCTGGGGTCTACAGACTTCAAGGTTGAGCCGGAATGAAGGAAGTCTATCGCCCTGGAAGAACCCCTTACATTTTTCATGCAATTTCTCCAGTTCATTTGTTTCGAGCACCTTTGAATTTCTCTGGCATAATCACCTACCCTTTGTCAACACAAAGTGATTGTTTAAACGACTCAATCAGATCATGCCATCGGCAACTATTTCCACTTATTATGATTTATTGCCTGTTTAGCACCAGTGTGCCAGGCACATTCAACAGAAGACAAGCATCTCAAATGGTTTTTCTTTCTGCTCTGGAGGCCCAGAGATTCAAAACAACCTGCTCAGAGTAAAGGAAAGATTATCTACACTGATGAGGATCAGTGACTAAGGACATCTGGGGAGGAAGGTTTAATTTTCCAGATGACAAAGAACAAGGCTCTTTCATTGTGATTGGTCCTCCCATTGACCTAGAGCACAAAGTAAATTGATTGAAGAGAGAGAGAATTCCAGGTTTTTCACCAGGCCAGGAAGAGATTTGTCATGGATAAGCCAAAGTCACATACTATTATTATTATGGTATTAGTCTTTGGTCCACAGCACCGGCTCCACACTGGCACCTTTAGGCACCAAATAAATGCTTATTTAATTGATTAATTCAAGTGTGAGAGATTAGACCACTTAATTTTTCCCATTGCTAATCATGCCTACAATTTAGGGGATTGAGAGGTTTTTTTAAACTCAGCCTTTCAGAGAAGAGCCCACATGATTTTAATTCTTTCCTTAGCTTGTTGCCAGCGCTTAGCTGCAGTGTTTGAACCGGCTGAAAATCTCAGGGATGTGTTAACTGGATACACAGGCTCCAAGTCCTTTGTAACAACAGCTAACTAACTTTAAAAAAAAAAAAATCCTTTAAGTGAATATTAAACACCAATTAGAATCATTTGTAAAAATGTAAAAGCACGGTTACTAATAACATCTCATTCGGATCTCCTCTCTGCAATCATGGCTGAGGCAGTGGAGAGACAGTTGCTGTCCTGCCCTGGCCATACCCGTAACACGGCGTGAGTTCTGCTCTGAAAACACGTGCCAACTTAGCTAGCCCAACAGGCTCTCTTGAGAGTTTAAAAGCAAAAATTGGCCTGTGAAGCATAGAACTTCTCATTCATCCTGAACTATTATTCACGTCAGCTGATCAAAGCTATTCTTTCTTTCCTCAAGTTCAGTTAAACTGCCCCCTACAGTTCACAAAATGATTTCACAGAGCCGGGCGCCTGTAATCCTAGCACTCTGAGAGACCGAGGTGGGTGGATCGCTCAAAGTCAGGAGTTCAAAACCAGCCTGAGCAAGAGCGAGACCCCATCTCTACTAAAAATAGAAAAATTAATTGGCCAACTAAAAATATATAGAAAAAATTAGCCGGACATGGTGGCACATGCCTGTAGTCCCAGCTACTCGGGAGGCTGAGGCAGAAGGATCGCTTGAGCCCAGGAGTTTGAGGTTGCTGTGAGCTAGGCTGATGCCACGGCCCTCTAG
>CAUYRT010096295.1:0-34636 GCA_963574885.1 Lepilemur ruficaudatus
CTGCCTCAGCCTCCCGAGTAGCTGGGACTACAGGCACACGCCACCATGCCCGGCTAATTTTTTCTATATATTTTTAGTTGGTCAATTAATTTCTTTCTTTCTATTTTTGGTAGAGACGGGGTCTTATTCTTTCTCAGGCTGGTCTTGAACTCCTGAGCTCAAATGATCCGCCTGCCTCGGCCTCCCAGACTGCTAGGATTACAGGCGTGAGCCACTGCGCCCGGCTCACTGCCTAATATTGTTGATTGTTTTTAAAGATCAAGAGTTGCTAATCTTAGATGTTACTTTAAATATAAAATAAACTTCTCATCATGATTAAATTTTCCTGATTGGAAAATATTGAATATTAGAAACACAGTATTTGATAAATTGAACCCGTAGTGGATATTACTTTTAAAAATACATATTACATATGTTTTGAATAGACAATATATACATATTGTACAAAATTCAAAAGTGCAGAAAGGCACAGAGTGAAGAGTGCGTCCTCTCCTCTAGACAGGCAGGTACTTTCCTTAAAGTAGCCACTGTTAGCTGCATAGTTTCTTCTCTATTTTGTGTAAAAGCCAATAGAGAGTACTTGTGTGCATATGTCTGTACGTATGTATTGAGGAAAACCCAAACCGTGCCATTCTGCTCACAGTGTTCTCTAACTTGCTTTAGTCACGGAACAGCGCACCGTGGTGACGTTCCTGTATTACTCCGTACAGAGCTGCTTCATCTTATAAAATAACAGCTTTATGGAAATGTAATTCACGTCCCATACAATTCACTCATGTGCAGTGTACAGTTCTGTGGTTTTATTAATCGAGTTGTCACAGAGTTGTCCAGTCATCACCACAGTAAATTTTAGAACGTTTCCATCATCCCCAGAGACATCCTGGACCCATCAGCATTCATCCCCATGTCCCTCCAGTCTCCCCAGCTTCCCGCAACCGTGAAACTACTTTCGATCTCTACCTATTTTCCTATTCTGGATATTTTACGTGAATGGAATCATATAATATCTGGTGTTTTGTGACTGGTGTGTCATTTTTAATGGCCGAACTAAAACATAAAGTAGTGTCTGCTTTAAGGGTGTGCTGAACTTACTCAACCTATGGCCTCTTGATGGGCGTTTAGGTTGTGTGTGACATTCTTCTCTTACCATTAGTGATGCAGCGATAACACTTTTATGCAACTTGTTTTGCACATTCGCAAGTACATGAGTGTAATCTTGGGAGTGGAACTGCCACGGCTCCAAGGGCACGTGCATTTTTAATTTTGGCAAACAGTAAAGCATTGCAATTATTTCTAGAGGGTACCTTCAATGTTTTGGTCCTTTTTCTAAATTGAAGAGCTTTTATGTTTATTAATAGTTGGAGAAAATCTTACTGACAAGCGCTTGCGTAAGCTTGGCAGCTGCTCGGAGCAGATACTACTGCAGGTGCTCTTCTGTGCTGTTTGGCGTGGGGTCGATCTCTCCACCGCTTCCCTCTGCAAAGGTAGTATTAAGACATAACAATATGTTCTGGTTAATTTCTTGGTCTGGTTTCGGTAAGAATATTGTTTCTTCTCCCTTAGAAAAGTGTCTAGGGCTATTTTTGCTTTTTCTAGGTCCTAGAAACTTACACTGGAGAGTGGAAATCTGAGCTAGTAGATACGTCCAGTAGTGGCCCATCCCACAGTTGTTTATGCTGGTGACAGGCTTACGTCTGGGCATCTTATTTAGATATAAAGTCTCTGTCGTGTATTAAAATGTAGAAAACTAAAATAGGGACCTACTAATGTGGAAATGAGATGTTGCTGTATATTTATACTAGATAGACATTCAGAAATGGATAAAGGAAATATCTTCAGAGTTCATCAAATGCAAATTGTCACTGAACAAGAGCCATGCACTTGCTTTTATGAGCAAGAATATCCCTGTTCCTAAAGCATTAATATTTTAAAAAAGTGTACCGGGTGTGTCTTCATGTACACACAACTAAAATAGAAGTATCCTTGTTCTGCGCTGGTTGAGTACATGTCATTTCAGTTATCTATTGATTGACTTAAGGAGTGATAACTTGGTAGCCGGTTGGAAACCTCTGTCCAACAAGTGACACAGTAACATAATTTGTTGGACAGTGGCACCTACTGGTAGTTTATAATTTTTATAGCCCGGTTTGAAAGGCATTGTAAGTGTACATACCTAGTAAAAAGAGGAGTAGAGCAAAATTTCCAGAACTTTAAAAATAGAGGGAGTGAGTGATGCGGGAGCTGGTTCTTTGGGGCCACGGAGGGAGAGCACGCTGGAAATCAGTGCAGGCGGAAACGCGAGTGTGTAAAGTGTGTGAGGTCTACTGATCTCTCTCCTCAGGTCTGTGATATGGAAGGGAACCCAAAGGACTGTTTATTTGTAGTGCCCTGGGTTGTTAATGTATTTATTAAATATAAATGAGAATCACATGGTTCATGACCTTTAGCATAGAAGGACGTTGAAATTCGGTAGAGCCCAGAGTAACTTTTCATTAGAGACTAGCTTCACATTTTTAATTTAATTTCTGATAAACTGGGGACAGACTCATGTGGGTTTTTAAAAAGCTAGAGATAGATGATTAGGGCAGTAAAACTATTGTGTATGGTTCTATAATGGTGGATACGTGACTTTGCGTTTGCCTAGTCAGAAGAGTGAACCCTAATATAAACTGTGGACTTTACTTGATAATGTGTTAATGTTGGTTCATCAGCTGTAACAAATGTACCGTGTTAGTTTCCACAGTGTGGTGGTTGTAAGGTCCGCCTGACAATGTACCACATTAAGGTAAGACATCAATAACAGTAGGAAATTGGGGGAGGCAGTGTGGTGAGTGGGTTGGGCACATGGCAACCGTCTGTACTTTCCTGCTCAATTTTTCTGTGAACCTAAATTTTTTTATTTTTTAAATTTGAGACAGTCTCACTCTGTTACCTTAGCTAGAGGGCAGTGGTGTCATCATAGCTCACTGCAACCTTGACCTCCTGGGCTCAATCCTCCTGCCGCAGCCTCCCGAGTAGCTGGGACTACAGGCATGCGCCACCACCCCTGGCTGGTTTCCATTTTTTGTAGAGTTGGGGTCTTGCTGTGTTGCTCAATCTGGTCATGAACTGCTGACCTCAAGCAGTCCTCCTGCCTTGGCCTCCCAAAGTGCTGGGATTACAGGAGTGAGCCACCACCCCAGCCCTGTAAACCTAAATTTGTTCTGAAACATAAAGAACTGCAGACAAAGACGAGAGGAAGGCTCTTTGGACGTGCCCTTGTCTTCCATAGGAAACATCCTAATCAAAGGAAAAGCCAGTATTGGTGAATCCATCCCTTCCTTGCAGCTTGGTCTCTGATGCCCACTGCAGTTTCGTGCGTGCAGTTATGGCTAGCGGCCGTCCCGTGGTGGTTGTCATTCCAAGTACCCATTCGTAGGTCTGGGGAGCGGCGGCGAGCTTGCCTAATGAAATCACACCCTCACCTTCAAGCCTGAGCAGTGAGAGGAGACTCCATATGAGATGGGTGGCTGAACATCATGATCCCGTTTCTGGACTTTTCCTGATCATTGCGGGATTCAGAGGGTTCCACTCTCTTTTTCACCAATCTTGCCCAAGACAGACTTAGACCAGAGCAGAACCGAATCCAAGCTATGATGTTTAACAGGACCTTATTAAAATCTTCAAGATGTTAGCCTTTATCTGTTCCATATATCTGGCTTGCTTGGTTGTTTTTGGAGGACCACAGTCTGTCCTCCCAGCCCACATGTCTTAGATGTGGCAGAGCTTATCTTTCCTTCTCACTGGGATTGTCCTGGAACATGTCTCACTGCCTAAGTCTCCCTGCCTATCTGAGGTTTGCCTTCCCGTACCTCATGCCTTGTTCTAGATCTGTTTTTTCCCCCCAAGGTGAAAAAGCACCTTTAAGTGGCCTCTCACAGCTCATTAGGTCTTACTCTGTGTCTCCAAAAGGGCAGACACATCAGAACTGACATCCACCCAGAACGGGGCACATCACTTTCACTCAGTACAGCGTGGATGAAAACCCAGATTAGCGTCATTGCGTCTGTAATTGGTACTACTCCAGCCTCCATGTGCCTACCAGTGTAAGAACCGAGGGTCCTTTTAGGGGAGTTTACTAAACTTCAAGTAAAGTTAGGAAGTCATGAAGACTACTTAATGAGGCCTACTTTTCATTTTAAATCAGTGTTGTACAGCTAAAGAAAGCCTCAAGAGATCTGTCATTCTCAGCCTGTTTGATTTTATGGTACAGAAACAGCCTTACCGTTGTAAATGCTACATGACTGCCCTCAGGTCATAGCTTTAATAGTATTAGCAGAGCAGGAAGCAGACACTAGTTTAATGTGTCCTAATCCAGTGGATTTTTTAGCCACAAAATGCTACCTTTGAGAAAAGGCCACCAAAGCCAGTTAGAAGCTGAGCTTGGACTTTGCTGATCCATAGTCACAAGGTCTTTCTTGCAAACCAAGAACTACTACCGCAGTTTATTTTGTTTCTGTTGTTGTTGTTCGTTTATTTTATTTTATTTTTTTGAGATAGGGTCTTGCTTTGTTGCCCAGGCTAGTGTGCAGTGGCATCATCATAGCTCACTGCACCCTCAAACTCCTGGGCTCAACCAATCCTCCTGCCTTTGCCTCCTGAGTAGCTGGGACTACAGGTGTGAGCTACCACACCTCGCTAGTTTTTCTATTTTTGGTAGAGACAGGATCTGTTCTTGCTCAGGCTGGTCTTGAACTCCCAAAGTGCTAGGGTTACAGGTGTGAGCCACCGTGGGCCCTTGTTTTTGTCTTTCAGATTAAAACACACTGATTTTTCTGCTGGGAGTTTGTGAGAGTTAGTGGGTAGTATTCTATGCTCATTTTGCTATGAGGTTGGTGCAGAAGTAATTGCGGTTTCAGCATTGTTAAAATTTGCCGTTTGATGTTGGAATATATTCTTAAATAAATTTGGTTATGTCATATATCATTTTAATGCACACTTCTTGCTGCATTTTTTGCTAATGACTTATTACTTGCTGTTTATTTGATATTTATTTTAGACTGTGGAAATGATGTTAGACAAAAAGCAAATTCAAGAGATTTTCTTATTCAAGTTCAAAATGGGTCATAAAGCAGCGGCGACAACTCGCAACGTCAACAACTCCTTGGCCCAGGAGCTCTAATGAACGTGCAGTGCAGCGGTGGGTCAGGAAGGTTTGCAGAGGAGACGAGAGCCTTGAAGGTGAGGAGCGCGGCGGCCGGCCGTGGGGAGTGGACAACAGCCAGCTGAGAGCAGTCATGGGAGCTGATCCTCTTACAGCTACACAAGAAGTCTCCCAAGACTTCATCGTTGGCCATTCTCTGGTCAACCAACTGTTCCACGGTCCTTTGGCAGTTGAAGCAAATTGGAAAGGTGGAAAAGCTCGAAAAGTGGGTGCTGCATCAGCTGACTGAAAATCAAAAAAATGGTCACTTTGAAGCATTGTCTTCTCTTATTGTATGCAACGGCGACAAACCATGCACTGAAAAGTGGATTTTATGTGACAACCAGCCGGAGATGACCAGCTCAGTGACTGGACGGAGAAGAAGCTCCAAAGCACGTCCCAAAGCCAAACTTGCACCAAGAAAAGGTCACGGTCACTGTCGGTGGTCTGCTGCTGATCTGATCAGCTACAGCTTTCTGAGTCCCGGCGAAACCGTTCCGTCTGAGAAGTTTGCTCAGCAAATCAACGACACGCACCGAAGTCTGCAGGGCTGCATCCGGCACTGGTCAGCAGAAGGGCCCAATCCTTCTCCACGGCAACGCCTGCAGGCCGCACAGCCAGCGCTTCAAAAGTTGGATGAGTCGGGCCACGAAGTTTTGCCGCATCCGCCACATTCACCTGACCTCTCGCCACCGACTGCCACATGTTCAAGCATCTGGACAACCTTTTGCAGGGAAAACGCTTCCACAACCAGCAGGACACAGAAATGCTTTCCAAGAGTTCGTCGAATCCCGAAGCACAGATTTTTATGCTACAGGAATAAACAAACTTATTTCTTGTTGGCAAAAACGTGTTGATTGTAATGGTTCCTATTTTGATCAATAAAGATGTGTTGGAGCCTAGTTATAACAATTTAAAATTCACAACCAAAACCACAATTACTTCTGCACCAAGCTTAATAGAATTCAGAATTACCTTAGAGTAAAGGATAATTGTGTCATGAGCTCTGAGAAGATAGATAACGTGAACTTTGTGTTTATCCGTGAAGAATACGTTCACAGTTTAATTCATTCAACTTTTATAACAAACGCGAGATGAGTTTTCTTGCTAGGATACTGAGATACCCATGAAAATAAACATGTCTAAAGGCAGAAACCTCTGGCTGTCGAGAACCCCGTGGTGGTGTCCTTAAGATGGTCGGATCGCCCGTTGGTTACCAGGGCTCTTCACTGCGAGTTAAGTTTCACTCAGAGTTTGCTTAACGCCCCGCAGAGGCTGCTGCCATCGTCTGTGTGGGCTGCGCCGCCTCCTGTCCTTGCTTTCCTTCTGGCCATCTCATTGTTCTTAGAGAGGAAGGGAAATGTTGCTGAATTTTAAAACAGATGTGGTAAGATTTAACGGCAGAGGAGATTATTTCACAATGCAATCTCACAGCGAAACACATAAATAATGCGCAATTAAGTTTTGCTATTGCAAGCCCTCGTTGTAGACTGTCTGAGGTTGGTACCGTGCGTCCTTTTCCAGTAACTTACCTGAATACAAAAGTAATATATGTGTGTTGTACGCTGGAAAGAACAGAAAATTCTGAAAAAGATAAAAATCGCCTGTAATTCTCGTATTTCATGGTAATACCTTAATATTTTGATATATGGTATTTTTTTTGGCCATTAGCATATGTTAGTTTTTTTTGTTTTGTTTTTAATAGTGGTATAATGGAATCATTGGTAACTTACTTTTTAAATATACAAATGTTATTTTTTCATTCATTTTAAATATTCTACCCTAGCTAGCTCAGTCAGTAGATGATGAGACTCTTAAATATTCTTCTATACCATAATTTTTAATACCTGCATATTCTGTTGTGTGCATGAATTATGACTTATTTATCAGCTCCTTATTGCTTTCAATTGATTTTACTTGTTTCCAGGTTTTCCCCATAACACTGTCATTCATAGGCTTCGTGATAGAAAAATCTGATTATTTTTCGTAAGACTTTTAAGAAAATATTTAGATATTTATAACTAAAAACCTAAGGCAAAGAAAAATTAATTATATAGTATTGCATAATAAACCAGTGGCCTAACGTTAATTCTTAATCCAGGATTCAGTTCACATTTATTTTGGCACTTTAAATGGAAGTGTATTTAGGTTGATTTGTAGTTTGAGTTATAAATGATTTCATTTTAACATAAGATAATTTGAAAACTGTGCTTTTGTGATTGCATATTAAATTTTCACTTCATGTGTTGTGTTGAACTTCTATTTTTAGTCCACCTATTTTTTTGTGACCTTAAACTTTAAAAAATTTCTTTTCTAATTATTGTTCTTTTCGTAAGCATTAATATTTGCCTTCATTTTTAAAACCTGAATGTTTGAGTGTTGTATAGAATACTGATTATATTGGTTAAGTATTTTATTACTAATGTGTATTTGTATGTCTGATATTAATCTGACAAGATTTTCTTAATAAATCTGCCATTGTTCCTGATATATATATATAATCATTTAGAATTGGTTGCTTATTATGTAGTACTTTATATTATAGAATGTTATACCTTTTTTAGAACATGTTCTCTGCAAGCTTTATTTTATACATCAATACTGTATTAAATTTTGAATTTTCTGTGTATATGTGCATCAGAATTGGATATGACCATAAGATTTTTTTTCTTATGTGGATATGGAAAATACTGACCTTTCTAATCAACTGTCTTAGCTATGGCAAATGGAACCAACTGATTTTTGTTGGAATTGCCAAATCAGTTCATGTGACCACCTTTGTGATACCTTCCTTCCCCTGACCCTGCCTCCACTCTTCTGCCTCACCCCTACCCAGGTGAACGTCAGTAAGCTCTGTGGTATTTTGTGTGTACCTTTGTAAGGACATCACCAGACTTCCTTATGTTATTGGGAGTGCAAGTGACTGTTTCCTCCGAAGTCGTAGGTTACCCAAGGAATGGAATGTTGCTTTATTCATGTTTGTAGCTACCCACTTACGTCTTGCTAGGAGGTGGGCCACACGGTTGGGGGTCGGGTAATTCAGTGTTCAATAAACATTCATTGAGTTAAATTGAATAAAAGTGTAGACTTGGTTACTTGATTGCTAACAAAACTCTATTTTCTAAGCAAGGTTTATTAATAATTTCAAATTAACTTTTCAGGAACAAATTCATTTTTTTTGACTTGAGCAGAGATGTCAGTTTCTACCCCTTTCAACTAAATAAACAAACATTTCTCTTTTAGGATTTATTCACACAGATATGACGAAAGACTTGAAAGAAGAACATTTCAAGAAAAACATTCCTCTTGGGAGGTTTGGAGAAGCTACCGAGGTGGCGCATGCTGTCGTGTTTCTTTTAGAGTCGCCGTACATTACGGGGCACGTTCTGGTAGTGGATGGGGGGTTGCAACTCACCGTATGATTTACAGGTTGTTCAGTTGTGAGGGTGTCAGAATCAAGGGCACACGTTGGCTGTTGATTAGATAATCATACCTACATTTGCTAATCAGCCTTGCTCATGCTGCAAATGTTGATTTCCATCTTCATACGAATATATCTGAGAACAGTGTGTGACCAATTGTGTTTTTTAAGGGAAATATATTGTCTATCTTTGGTTGCCTTATAGGCTGTAGCAGTTTTAGTGCATAGGTATTTTACAAGTCATATAAACAGGTGTGAATTTATATATTTGCCTCAAAAGTGGTAAAAATTGTATTGTCTAATTATGATTAATTCATTTATCATGCTGAATTTTCTAGAAGTTAACCTTGTGGGCTGTTGCCAAAAGGAGAGTATCTAGAGGACATTGATCAGTTGTCAGTACTTTAGCAAACCTCCTAAAGGTAAATGTGTTTCTTTTACATGTGCTTGGGTGACTAATTTTTATATAGTTTGGAAAAAATAGTATCAGATAAATAAAAACATGAATTTAAAATTGATTTCTTTGAGTGGTATTACTCTTGATTGAGCAGCTGGACAAGACAATGGGCAAATTTAAGTGTACAGTATAGAAATTCTCATAGGTAATGAAGATTAACTCTTAAGGTTTTAATATCTGGTACAGTAATGAGCTACATAGACCTCATCAACTCAGGGAGTGTTTTTTAACCCACAAAATAGTGTAGTGAGCTACTTAAAAACTGCATGAGAAATGCAAGATTTAAAAAATTAAGACTATTTTGCATGAGTGAATATAATAATGATCCTTACCCTAAGATTTTAATAAATAACTCCTTATGAATAGTCACAAATAGTAACGTAAATAAATATGCAGTAACAATAAATGTTTTTACAAGAAACAGTTATAACATTAGTCTTAGAAGAGAGTATTTGCCGGGGAGTAAAGACACAAACTGAGTGTAAAGTATCAGGCAACATCTATTTTGCATTTAACTCTTTTGTGAGGAATAATGTGACATTTTCATGGTAACTAGATTCATCTTGATTTTTATTTATCATTTTTAAAATGGTTTAAGTGCTGCATTTAAAAATATATCTTTTTTTTTTTTTTTTTTTTTGAGACAGTCTCATTCTGTTGCCGGGGCTAGAGTGCTATGGCGTCAGCCTAGCTCATAGCAACCTCAAACTCCTGGGCTCAAGCGATCCTCCTACCTCAGCCTCCCAAGTAGCTGGGACTATAGGCGCTGCCACCATGCCCCGCTAATTTTTTTTTTCTATATGTTTTTAGTTGTCCAGCTAATTCCTTTCGATTTTTAGTAGAGACGGGGTCTTGCTATTGCTCAGGCTGGTCTCGAACTCCTGACCTTGAGTGATCCGCCCGTCTCGGCCTCCCAGAGTGCTAGGATTCCAGGCGTGATCCACCACGCCCGGCCTAAAATACATCTTTTTAGAGTGTTTTTAGAGATGAACATTTTTTTATAAAGAGGAGATTTAATTCTATATTGAAAGTCGGTGCAGAACTACTAATAGGATATACTAATAAATACAAAGTAATATTCAAAGCAGTATTCTAAATCAAGATTCCTGATTCCTTAAATGTTATTTTAAATTTGTCTTTGATACAGTCTTCTTTGCTTAGACTAAGCTAATTTTTAAATAATACTTGCTTTCTGTTTTTGTAATCAGTTACCAGCTATTGCCTTATGTTCAGAAGTTCAAAAACTTCAGTGAATTCTTAACAAGAAGACTCATCTATAGCTGTTATCTGACTCTTATGAACCCATAACCCAGCCTGTGCGTAACATTTTTTTTTTAAAGGTTTATGGTTAAAGCCAATGTATTAACATTTTTGCATAGAGAGTTTTTAAATTTGTGCTTGTTTTCATAGTGTTATTCATACTCAATTTACAAGAAGGTTTATAACTGCTTTTTACAGATAGAATTATATGTTATAAATTACTTTGAGGGAGAATCATTTGTGCAAAGAATATCATTTAATTTACATGCTTCTGTTTTCTGGAATAAAGGGAGAAGACTATGCTGGATATTTAAGAATTATGCCTTATATGTTGCCAGAACATTTTCCCAAGCTTTTCACATGGAAGTGGGTGTGAATTGAGAAATCATACTATTGCCCTAAGAAATAAATTGGTTCTTCACGTTATACACAACGATCAATAAGAATAACCCAATAGGAAAATGGGAACAAGACAGGAAACAGGCATTTCACAGAAGCGGGGATACAAAGTCAACATATGTTGAACATATATGTTCAAAGGAATTAGGAATATGCAAATTAAGACCACAGTGAGATTTCAGTTGACATTTGAGTGGCAAAAATTAATGTTTGATAATTTCAAGTGAGAAGTGCTTCCTGAACTTTAATAGGAATCATCTATGGATCTTTTTAGAATGCAGCTTCTGATTTAGTAGATCTCGACTGGGGCCTGAGGTGCTGTATTTCTAAGCAATTTCCCAGTGATGCTGATGGTGCTGGGCTGTGAACCATAATTTCAGTTGCAAAGATCCACAGGATCTTTTAAACATGAAATACGTCTGTGTGTCATTTGGGGTCCGGTCTTTGCTCCTGGCGGCTGCCTGCATTTCTTCTCATGTTTCATGTGCAACACAGAGGCCGAGTCTGCCAGCAGTGGAAGGTTGAGACCCTGTCATGCTTTGACTCTCTCTAACTTCCCCTTCTGCTGCTTCTCTCTGACGGCAGCTAGAAAAAAGTTCATTGCTTTTAAGGGTTCATGTGATTAGATTGGGTCCACCCAGATAATCCAGGGCCATCCTCATATTTTGAGATCTGTAACCTCGATTATATCTGCAAAACCCCATTACCCATGTCATGTAACATTCATGGAATCCAGAGATTAGGGCATGGACATCTTTGGGGAAACGATTCTGTGTACCAGAATGGAAAATCATAATAATTCACTCAATTCCCAGTCTTGGACCAGCTCTCAGACCAGAGATAATCAGTTGAAGAAAGAGGCTGTGTCATCTTGGTGAAGAGCCCTGCAATAATGCAGCAAATGTACACAGAGCAATTCCTTATCCTGTCTCAAAGCAATCTAAGGTCATCTGCCCAGGTAACAACAGTACACTGGGGAAAGGGGTCTAACCAGGTCTTTTAAGGATTACTGGGAATAGAGTCAAGCTGACATTGCCACCAGGGAACCCAAAATACCACAATGGCACCCGTGTGAAATGGGGGCCTATGGAGACCAGTGATAAATGGAGCACTGACCCAAGTCTCTTTCACCGTTGGGCCACCTGTGTCCCTGGACCCACTCTGGTCATTTTCCCAGTTCCTGAGTGCATTTTCTTTGTGGACATATTTAATAACTGGCAGAACCGTCACACTGGTTCTTTGACCTATGGATAAAGAATCGTCATGGTAGGAAAGGACAAGTAGAAACCGCAGAAACCACTTCTGTGCAGGAGAGTAGATGAGAAGTCATATATCCTGGGCGAACGGCAGAGATTAATGTCACTGTCAATGACTTAATGGTTCAGGGGTGGTGATTCCTCGAATATGTCCATTTAATTAATGAGACTACCCCTGCAGAGGACTGATGGACTGTGGTGGGTGACGGTGAACGATTGTACATCTAACCAAGCAATTTCCTGGCTACAGCTGCTGTACCAGAAATGGTATCTTGACTAGACTGGATCTATACAGCCCATGGCACTTCTATGCAGCTGCCGATAGATACGAGGAATGCCTTCTTTCAGTGCCTATCACGAAGGAAGGTGAAAAGCAGTGCACATTCACTTGTTACGGACAAATGTACACATTTGTGGCCATGCCCTAGGGCTGTTTCAACTCTCCTGCCCTCTGTCACACTACAGTCCAAAGGGACCTTGAATGTCTTGACGTTCAGCAAAACATCGCGATCCACTTAATGATGTGTTTGTAACACTCTTTGGCAATGCCCTAAACTCCCTTTGCATTTTATCACACCTGTCTGGCAAAACCACGAATTTAAACAACCTAGATTAGTCAAAACAATTTTTGAAAGGTAAACAAAATTGGACAGATTATACTGGCTGACATCAAGACTAACTATAATGCCACAGTAATAGTCAAGACAGGGTGCTATTGGTGCAAGGACAGACATACAGATCAAGGGAACTAAACAGAATCCAGGAGTGAATCCACATGAGTGTGGTCAACTGATCTTTGATAAAGGTTCCCAGGCAATCCAGTGAAGAAAAGGAAAGGCTTTAAGCAAACGTGGCTGGAACAGCTGGTTGACCATATGGAAAGAAACGACCTTAACTTCTGCATCACCCCATACACAAAAATTAATTTGAAATAGATGTGACATAAATATGAAAACTGACACTAAAATTTGCATAAGAAAATATAGGAAAAAAATTCTGTGACCTTGGTTTGTTAGATAAGATTTGTTAGATAAGACACAAAACGTATAAGCCATACACACAAAAAAGGTAAATCAGGTTTTATCAAAATCAAGAAATTCTGCTCTTTGAAAGATATTAAGAAAATGAAGGCCGGGCACAGTGGCTCACGCCTGTGATCCTAGCACTCTGAGAGGCTGCGGTGGGAGGATCACTTGCGGTCAGGAGTTCCAGACCAGCCTGAGCAAGAGCGAGACCCTGTTTCTACCAAAAATATAAAAGTTAGCCAGGGCTGGTGGCATATGCTTGTAGTCCCAGCTACTTGGGAGGCTGAGGCAGGAGGATCCCTTGAGCCCAGGAGTCTGAGGTTGCAGTGAGCTGTGATGACATGACTGCACTCTACCTGGCGTTACACAGCAAGACTCTGTCTCAAAAAAAAAAAAGAAAGTAACAGATTAAGTGAGACTATTTACAATACATACACACACATATATATATAGACTTACATCCAGAATCTATAGCAAACTCTTAACACTAATAAGACAACCAAATTAAAAATGGCTGAAAGATTTGAACAGACACTTCACAAAAGGTGTATGAGTGACCACAGCTATGTGAAAAGATGCTCAGTGGCCTCAGCCATGAAGGCGATGCAAACTGAAACTGCAGTGAAATAGCGCTAGATCCCCACTGGCACCCCTGACGTGAAAAAGACGGACACCACCAACTGCAATTGGACCAACTAGAACGTTCTTATGTTGCTGGTGGGAACGTATAGTGTTGCAAACTCTGAAAAACTGTTTGGCAGTATCTTAAAAAGTTGAACAAACATCACAAAACTCAGCCATTCTACTAGACATTTTCCCAATGTAGATAAAAACATATGTTTGCACAAGGTTTGGACATTATTGTTCATAGCAGCTTTCTTCACGCTAGCCAAAATTGCACGCAACCCACATATTAATAAGAGAATGGATAAACAAAAATAGTCTGTCCGTACAATGAAATATTATTTAGCAATGCAAAAAACCCAACTGTTGGTATGCATGGATGAGTTACGAAATAATTACGGCGAATGAAAAGGCAGGTTTAAAAGAGTGCATACCATGTGATTCCAGTTACGTGAAATTCTCGAAGATGCAAGCTAATCGGCAATGGCAGCAGATCAGTAGTTGTCTGGGCCCGGCGTGGAGGGAGGGACGGCCTACCAAAGGGCAGGAGAAAACTTCTAGAGGAGATGGAAATACTTTGTATCTTGATTGTGGTGCCAACTTCATGGGTGTAGGCGTCTTCAGAATCCATCAGATTTTACACTTTAAATGAATGAGTTACGCCTCATTAAAGTTGATAAAAAGAAGAGGGGGAGGAGGATGGTATGGTGGTGGCGGCGGCAGTAGGTTTCCGAGTTTTTGGTGAGGACACAACTTGGGCACAGAGTTTGGAGAACAAAAACTTCCCCCTGTCTCCACTTGGGGACACGGTGTCTAATCATCTTGCAATGATATGACATTTGTTGAAGCGAAGTGATTTTCTTTTAGCTTTTTAGTTAGAACCTTTTTAAATTGTCTTTGATGGGAAATAAATTAATCACTTTTAGTTTCGTCTAAATAGGAACGTTTAGTACTGGTTTCTTCTTCTGAAAGCTTTTGGGTGATAAAGGCCTCAAATGAATGGTACCGATGTGTGCAGAATGCATCTTGAAGGGGCAAGTTCTTCCTCCTGAGAGTGATGGAGATCTGTGACTCATCTTTAAATCATTGTAGCTGACATATTATCTGAGTATCTGTGGGCATATTTGAAATTAATACTGCATTTGCCAGGAGTATGCTAGGAATCTCGTTCATGTCTATCTTTACTGGAATTTTGAGTGATCTCATGTACTAACTTCTGATCTACTAAAAGATGAATATGTCCCTAATTTTTAGTACCTTTCGTAGATGGGACATATCCCAATATTGGATTTCACATCTTTTGCAGTGAGATTAGTGGAAAGATAAGGCCTTTGGGGTCAGAAAGTCCTGTTTTCAAGTTCCAATTCTGCAGCTAGTTGTGATATTGGCAAATTAAATCCCTTCTTTGAGCCCGTTTCTTCACGTGGAAAAGAGAATAATACTTCCTAGAGTTGTAAGGATTAAATAAAACAGGCCAGGTGCAGTGGCTCACGCCGTAATCCCAACACTTGGGGAGGCCAGGGTGGGAGGATCGCTTGAGCACAGGAGTTCAAGGCTTCAGTGCACTGAAGGCCCCTGCACTCCGGCCTGGGTGACAGAGCGAGACCTCATCTCTGAAGATAAATGAAGTGAAATAAAATAGCGTCAGAGTGCTAGGATAAACCCGGCGCATCGTAGGTGCTTAGTAAATGTCATTTCCGTTCCTCCTGATAAGGAGTACGGGTGCCTTGTGCTGGAGTCTTCCCGGGGCTGCAAGCATTATGTTTTGCATTCTGGTCTTTCCCACTTTTGCTGATGCACTTTGTGAGCTTCGGTTTTCGAGTTTATTCATTTTGATCTGAAACATGTCATGAGCAGTGTGATTTCTGATTTGTTCACAGGATGTTAACTCTGATCTCTATCACGAACATATCTCAGAGAGCGCATGCTTGTTCAGAAAGCAGCGCTGCTGTGCAAACCGCGTTATTTGCATCAGATACTTTAATGCCCTTGTTAAGAGGTCAGTTAGAAATAAATATTTGTGCCCTCAGGCTATTGGAGAGCTGCCGTAATCATGTCACTTTCCCACGGTTACTGGGGTCTACCTGATTTTAATCGTGCTTTTCCCTGTGGTTATGTTGCACTGGGCTCAGATTCATCCCTCGTGACCACCGCTGCTCCACGCTGGCAGCGTTTACACTCCGTGGTCTGCCTTGACCAGCCTCTTGCCATGCACGGGATGTCCCTGCTAAGGTCGACTGTCGCAGCCCTCACCTTTGACCCGTAGGGGGGCTGGGCTAAGGCTAGGGATGGGGATATATTCCTACAGAATACTTTGGAGTGCAGTCTGCACAGTGGCCCTGCCTTGCTTTCACATTTTCCACAACTGGCAAAATAGAATATAATCTTGGGAGTGAGAAATGTGACCTAAGCTGCAACCTGGAAGCAGTTGAAGAGAAAACCATAATACCGTAAAATATGTTCTGCCGTCTTTCAAAGAGCATCTGCCATCCATAGCTCCAGCATTAGCATTTTTATAGTTTAGTGTTTGTTTGAACTTAGTTTTTCTAATTATCAGCTATCCATTAGCATAATAATTAACAGTCACTTCCTGTTCCTCAAAGGGAATGACCTTAATCTCTGATTCATTTGGTATTAGCCTCTTTATTCTAGTGAGCATACGAGGTATTTCTTGATTTTTCAGCATTAGGCGTTATCTGTTGTAACTTCCCGCTAAGGAATGTGGATCTGCCTCTCTATGACCAGCACCCGCCACTGCTGCATGCAGGCACGCTTCCCATCCCGCCATCCCCATATAATTATGTCATAATCAGTAACTGCATTGTTACCATTATATAAATAACATTCACTGCTGAGCTATGTGGTATTTGATAGTTGCTTTTCCTTCCCTGCATAGTATTTATTTTCCATAGAGTTGATAGTTATGCTTTTTGATTATTTATTTTATTTTTATTTGTATAAATTTACGGGGTACAAGTGTAATTTTGTTAATGGACATATTGCATAGTGTTGAAGTCAGGGCTTCTAGTGGTATATCCGTTACTGGAATAATAATGTACATTGTACCCATTAAGTAATTTCTCATCATCCACCCACCTCCTAAACCCCTTCCCTTCCGGTTTCCATTGTGTGTCATTGCACACTCCGCTTCCATGTGAGCACGCTATTTAGCTCCCACTTACAAGTGAGAGGATGCAATATTTGTCTTCCTGTGTCGGAGTTGATTCACTTAAGGTAATGAATGGCCTCTAGTTCCATCCATGTTGCTGCAAAAGACATGATTTCATTCCTTTTTATGGCTAACATTCCATTGTGTACATATACCATGTTTTCTTTATCCAGTTACCCATTGATGGACACTTAGGGTTGATTCCGTATCTTTGCTATTGTGAATAGTGCTGCAAGAATGCAGATATCTTTTTGATATAATGATTTCTTTTTCTTTGGGTAGATACCCAGTAGTGGGATTGCTGGATCAAAGAGTAGCTCTATTTTCAGTTCTTTGAGACATCTTAATACTGTTTTCCATAGAGATTGTGCTAATTTACATTCCTACCGACAGTGTGTAAGCCTTCCATTTTCTCTGCGTCCTTGTCAACATCTGTTATTTTTTGTCTTTTTGATAGCCACTCCAATTGAAGTAAGATGATATCTCGTTGTGGTTTTAATTTGAATTTCTCTGATAGAGATGTTGAACATTTTTTCACCTTGGCCATTGGTTTGTCTTCTTTTGACAAATGTCTATTCATGTCCTTTGCCTACTTTTTAATGGAATTATTTTGTTGAGGTGCTTGAATTCCTCGTAAATTCTAGTATTAGTCCCCTTTCAGATTTATTGTTTACATGTATTTTCTCCCATTCTGCAGGTTGTCTGCTCAGTAGGTTGATTATTTCTTTTGCAGTGCAAAAGAAACTTTTTGGTTTAATTAAGTCCCATTTGTCTATTTTGGTTGCTTGTGCTTTTGAGGTCTTTGTCATGAATTCTTTGCCTAAATGAATGTCCAGAAGAGTTTTCCCTAGGTTTTCTTCTGGTATTGTTATAGTTTTGGGTCTTATGTGTAAGTCTGTGATCCATCTTGGTTTGATTTTTGTATATGGTGAGAGATAAGAATCCAGTTTTATTCTTCTGCATATGGCAATCCAGTTTTCTCAGCAACGTATTTTGAAAAGTGTGTCATTTCCCCAGTGTATCTTCTTGTCAACTTTGTCAAAGGTCAGTTGGCTGTAACTATGTGGCTTTATTTCTGGGCTCTCTGTTCTGTTCTGTTGATCTGTATGTCTGATTTTATACCAGTATTTGCTGTTTTGGTTACTGTAGCCTTGTAGTATAATTTGAAGTCAGGTAATATGATGCCTCCAGCTTTATTCTCTTTGCTTAGGATTGATTTGTTTATTTGGGCTCTCTTTGGTTTCATACGAATTTTAGGATTGTTTTTTCTAATTCTGTGAAAAATGATATTAGTATTTTTTTGTTTTTGTAGAGACAGGGTCCCAATGTGTTGCCCAGGCTGGTCTTGAACTCCTGACCTCAGGCAATCCTCCTGCCTTTGCCTCCCAAAGTGCTGGGATTATAGGTGTGAGCCACTGTGCCCAGCCAATGCTGGTATTTTGATAGGGATTGCATTGGATCTGTAGATTATTTTGGACAGTATGGTCATTTTAATGATATTAATTATTCCAGTACATGAACAAGAGATGTCTATCCATTTTTTTTTGTATCTTTATAAATTTTTTTCATTATTGTTTTATACTTTTCCTTTTACTTCCTTGGTTAAATTTATTCCTAGATATTTTTTTGGTAGCTATTTTAAATGGGATTACTGTCTAGATCATTATTGGTATATAGCAATGCTAGTGTATTTGTTTGTTGGTTTTTATATCCTGAAATTTTACTGAATTCATTTACCAAATCTAAGAATTTGGATGTCAATCTCTTTCCCAAGACTTGGGAAGTTTTCAGCTATTATTTCATTAAATATGTTTTTCTGCACCTTTTTCCTTGTTGTCTCATTCTGGAATTCCCATAATATAAATATTTTTTCTTTTAATGTTACATAAATCCTGTAGGCTTTCTTTATTCTTTTTAACTCTTTTTCTTTTTTTTGTCTGCCTGAGTTATTTCAAAAAGGCCTATCTTCCAGTTCAAATATTCTTTCCTCTGCTTAGTGTAGTCTGGTGTTGAAGTTCTTGATTGTATTTTATTTTTTTTTCATTCATTACTTCTTCCTCTCTAAGATTTCTGTTTGGTTCTTTTTTTAAATGATATCTTTCTCTTTGTTGAATTTCTCATTCAAACCATGAATTGTTTTTCTGATTTTGTTGAATTGTCTAACTGTATTCTCTTATATTTCACTGAGTTTCCTGAAGATGATTATTTTGAATTCTTTTTCTGGCATTCCATGTATTTTCTTATGATTGGAGTGTATTATTGGAGAATTACTATGTTCCTTTGGAGGTGTGATGTTTCCTTGCTTTTTCATGTTTGATGTGTCCCTCCGTTTATTTTTAAGCACTGGTAGAACAGTCATTTCTTCCAGTTTTTTGGAGTACTATTTGTAGGGAAAGACTTATTTCTGTGGATGGGTCGTGGGGTGTCTGATGAGTGGGGTGTGTTGGCTTTGGTTCTAGGTGGACGCAGTAGTGTATTCTCTGTGCCGATTCTTCAGCTGCAAGCCAGTGAAAAATCTAGTGATGCTGGCGAGTGTCTCAGTGGCCTAGGCTGTGAGTTTGTAGCTGTGGTGCTGCAGCTTTGCTGGGGGTGGACTGGCCAGGCTGTTTCTCAGGCCTGGGACACAGGCATAGGGCCGTTCAGTTAGCCTGGGGGCATGTCCACTGGGAGCAGATCTGGGCTGTTTCCCAGGCCCTGGGCATTGGGGCCAGGGGTTGCTGAACAGGCCTGGGGACATGTCTGTGGGGGTAGGGGATGCCAGGCTGTTTCTCAGGCTCAGGAGGCTGGCAGGTAATCACTGCCAGCCTAGTGGCATGTCAGCTGCGTGGTAGCTCAGAGGCCCAGCCTGGCTGGTTCAGGGTGGGTTTGCTGTAGGCAAGTCTGCGAGACTGTTTCTCCAGCTAGAAGTGCAGGCAGGGGGTTTAGTTTCCCTGCTGTGTAGCACCGGAGTCACAGCTGGTCCTGGGCCCAGGCTCTGAGCAGCCAGAGTAGCTACTGGACCCCAGAGCAGGCGCTGCGATGCAGTGGCTTGGCTCACAGGGGCGGGTGCGGGTGGGGGGTGCACACCTTGTGCTCCCAATCTGGAGCAATGGGACAGTCTATGCTGTGGTGTCTTGTTGCCTACGTTCATAAATTCCTAGCAGCTTTCCAGACGGGGCTCAGGGCTTGCAAGGACTGTTGGATTCTCTCATAGTAAGGACTGTAGGTGTTTGCAGAGGCAGTGGGGGCTGGTGGGGTTCTGCTTACCTTTTCCCACACGGGGAAGTTCCTCCTGACTCTGGGCTGATCAGAGGGGGCTGGGTGGCCGAGGCAGAGCCTCCACGCTGCCTCCTGAGCCTCCAGCGACCACGGTGCCTCTCCACTCCCCGCTGCCCTGCAGTGCTCTCCTGACACGTCCAGCCAAATCTTAGCTGTTTATTCACTGCTCTGGCCCCTTCTCGTGGGCAGGATGAGCACGAAGTGCCTCTAATCAGCCGTCCTGTTGGTGCCGCTCTCTTGTAACTTCCTGCCATCCCCAGACACGGTTTCTCGCGCTTATCCACGCTGGTAGGAGTAAATTCAGTTCTTCACTTTCACTCTGAATGATGACCTTCCATTGTGTGAATAAGTCAGTTTATTCCTCCTCCTACTCATGAACAATTAGATTTTCCCTCAGATTTTTTATACAGTGCTAGAGTGAATGTATTTGTCATGTCTCCTTTCCTATGTATTTGAGTTTCTGTAGGACCTGGCCTTTTTTTTTTTTTTTTTTTTTTTAGCAGTGCTGTGTCTGATTTATTGATTCATGCAATGCAACAGACATTTCTCATGGAAGACTACAGACCTCTAACCGATCCCATCGCTGTGAACCCCAGATGGGCCTGGTTTTTAACGTTTTTTGTGCCATATGTTCTTTGGACATTCTAGTGAATCTTATCGATCCCTTCTCAAAATAATATCTGTATACGCTAATGTACATAGGAAGAAATTATTGTAAAATAATTATCAAAGTATTAAAAAAACTAAATTTATGATGTAATAATAATACACATGCCTCTACAGCACCCCCATCTATTGGTAGGTCTAATAACTGCCATAACTTTGAAGTCGTGCTGAGTAAAAAGGGTGTTTTTAAGATATTTGCAGTATTTGGAATGTAATTGCTACTGGGACAGTCATGGGTGCCTTTACACTGTTGTGTCTTGTTGCCTACATTCATAATTGGGGGAAACTTTAAATTTTGGTTGGGGGTTTATCATTTTATTCCCATCCAAGTTCACGAATTTTACCATCTGTGCAATTTTATTGGATGTACACATTTTGTAACTGAAATACTTTCACCAAATTATTTTCGTTTGCAGCTACATTAAAATGATAGCTTACACATACTGAGCTCCTGTGTGCCAGGTACCAAGTTAGAAGTTTTATGTACATTATTATGTCACACAGCCTTCACAGCAATCCAGAGAGAGGGGTGCCGTTTTAATCTCCATTTTACAGATAAGGAAGTTGAGGCTTGGGGAGGGGAAGTAACTTGCTCACACGTGATCATTTGAGCTAGGATTCAGATCCTGGCTGGCTAACTCCAAAACCCAGCTTCTTTACCACCGTAATATGGCATCCATGTTTCCATGATTTAAAGGAATCAAACAAAATTTACAAGATGTAGTAGCCTTTAGCTTCTGAGCCAAGCTAAGGTGATTTTCACATATAACTCATGGTCTTATAAGGGAAAATCAAGGACAAACTTAGCATTAAAATATATAATGGATTTCGTAAGCTGCATAGCAAGTCATGAGGTATGTGGGACAACGTGAAATATGAAACACACAATTCTGGTCTAACTCAAATGTATTCTTAAAGCTCCGTCACACACCTAATGATGGAGATAAATGTTTTCACCTTATGGAGGCGCTGAATTACACAAATGACCAGCCGTGTCCCTTGCTCTGTTTTCCTGTAGTAGGAAAGCCCAGGCCAGTGTACTGTCCATCCCTCGTACCCATCTGGGTATTAATGCTATCGTGCGTACGTACGTGAATGTGTGTGCACACGCCACGTCATTCCTTGTTCCGCTTACATCCTTATCATTGTTTTCTTCCCCTTTCCTCACTTTTAATTCATGTTGCTTCTGTCCTTCTAAACCGTGGCTTTGGTACGTACTTACGTGCCTACCTACAACGCACGGACGTGTGGGCAGAATTCTAAACCGGCCACGACGCCCCCGCCCCTGGTGTGCACGCACCTGCTCTCACTTGTCCAGGCAGCCACACCCCAGTCTGCCCGCAGCGCTGACGGGAGTTTGCAGGTGTCATTAAGGTCCAAAATCAGGGATTTTGCAGGTGCAGTTAATGTCCCAAGTCAAGTGACTTAAAGGGAAATGAGCTGGCTTGGCCTGAGATAATTAGACGAGCCCTTAAGAGGGACGGGGCCCTTGCTGGAGGAAGATCAGGGCGCGAGAGGGTCTGCTGTGGGGAGGGCCTCGCCGCCGGTTTGCAGGCGGAGGTGGCTGCGCGGCGAGGCGTGCGGGCGGCCGGCAGGAGCCTCGAGCAGCTCCGGCTGAGGGGCTGAGTGAGACCTCGGTCATACAGCTGTGAGGACTGTCACAACCACTCGGGCTCAGAAGAGGCCCTCGCGCTCCGGATGAGAACGGGGAGCAGCCGACACAGTGATCTTAACCTTGCGAGATCCCGAACAGAGAAGCCGGCGTCCTCATGCCGCCCTCCGGATCTGCAAACTGTGAGTGACGCCCTCCGAGTCTGTGCTGATCTGTCACGGCAGCGACAGGAAACTAGAACTGAGTATTCTGCGCCACAAAATTGCAGCTATTATTTGTTAAATATTTATTGATGTTAAATCCACATTACACCAGCACAACAATCCAAAGTAGTATGATAGTACTTTTTTCCCTATAAATACAGCATAAAGGTGGCAAAGTAATGCTATTTAATCCCAAACCCAGCAAATTAGCAAAAGAGTCTCATTCAGAAAAATTTGGCAAGGAAGATATGACGTAAGTCATAATTCGACAATATGGATAGGTCCATGAGAGAGTTTGTATGGTATCTTAAATCCCAAATTAGCAATGCACAGACGTGTGGCCAAAGAAACTTGTACCACGCTGCGTAGAACAGCGGCCACCTGGTGCTCATTTAAAACCCGTTGGTTGGTGTTCTTACAAAGTAGAAAGCCGTACATGTGAAGCAGTAACATGAAATACATGGGGTGGTACACAGATAAAAAATTATTTAAAAAAGTACTACGTATGAATTGAGTAACTGAGCTAAGAAAGTTCAACACATAAATAATGAAAGATAAATGTTTTGCGTAAGGAATACAGTGTTTTCTTTTCATAGCAAAGTACCATCAAAGCCTCATGTTGTATACTACTTAGGCCAAATTATTTTTTCTTTTTAAAATTTATCGGTTCCGACTCAAAGCCATCAAGTCTGGTCAGAATCAGCTCGGCCTAGCTGACGCAGAATCAAACGCGTTCCAAAAGCAGTGTCTGCTGCGATGCCTTACGTGCTGCCTGGAACCCAGCGCCTTCTCGCGGCAAGGCTTCACGGCAGCAGGGAAGCGGACGAATGGTTTCCACTCGCCGCACCTCGGTGCCATTGCAAGAGTCCATCACGACACAAACCTGTGTTCGTTTTCCCTCCTGTCCCCGTTTCCTTCAGGTAGACTAGGTCCGACGGGCAGCTGCTCGTTGGTGCCACCCGTTCGGTCCCAGCCCCTCCTCAGCTTGCTCTGCACGTGCCTAAAATCTTTACCCCACACGTCAGACACGCTGGAACGTCCGTGGCATGCGTGCTCCGGACTTCCAGCTGACCCTGGATTCCTTGACTTGTGAATGGCAGTGTTTTTTCTCCTACATCTGAGGATTAATTTTGAAGAAAACCAAAGAAAGGCCTGGCCTCTGCCACCTCTCCCGCCCCTTCCACTTTTACGTAAATGGAGGCAGTAGAGCCGCGCTGGGCACCTGCCTCCATTCTTCCTCCTGCTCCTTCCAACCCCGGTCCCCCACGTGCTACACGCCTTGGTCATTCGGGTGCTTTGGATACCTTTTGTGGCACGAACCGTAATACATTTCTGCTTTATTCAGAATACTTTATATTATTTATATTTAAATTAGCCTTTTCATACAGTTTGTATATAAGCTGCCTACCAAGGTGGCATGGAAAGAAAAATACTACACATAAAGGAGAAAAGGTTAAGAACGAAGTAAGGTGTTAACCTTGTTAGAAAACTCTGGATAGTAATAAAATTTAAGGCAAGTAGTCCCTTCCTTATGATTTAATGTAAAACAGTCTGCAAAGACAAGGCGTTTGCTTGGGTTTCTGTGTCGCGTCTTCCTCCTCTTTCGTCCTGGCGTATTGCACGTGGCCGCGGCAGCTGTCTGAGCACGCTGCGTCTAGCACCGCGGTGAGTAGTGCTTGTGGGACAACTGCCTGCTGTCAAATGTCCCCACTGCCATGCTACGTGGCACCTGTGGCTTATGGTTAAAGGCACTTGTAGGTAACACAAATGTGGTTTCCTGTGAACAATTGATTTCCTTTAGCATTTTGGCATTTCAGACCACTTCAATCACAGCAATTCCAAGAGTATTAAACTGGACAATAAATGTGAATTTTCTGTGCAATGTGTACACTTCTATTAGCATCACCTACTTAAACCCTAAGTCTGGTATATCAAGTAAGAAAATGTTATTTTGGTGTTTTTTTGTTTGTTTTTAATTTCTTATAGTCAAAGGTACGTTTCTACCTTTCACATAATGTGACAAAGGAGCACGCTGGTCAAGGCCGCGGCGGTCTCAGTGCTTCGGCGTCGGCAGGGTGCTGGGCTACAGGTCCTCGCTTTCTACCAGGGCGGCGTTCAGTGTCAGGTGGGACGGGTTGGCTTCAGGTTGGAAGGCGGCTCTGATGTCCAGTCCCTGGTCCGAAAGTGCCGCGTAGCGACTGGCAGAGGGCCGGACTTTCTTTGGCTTGGTGCTCTGTGGCTGCTGATGCCACTGGGCTGCAAAGAAAAAGAGTAAATTAAGATTTTCTCAAACAAAGATATACCTGGAAAGCCCTTAGGTGTTTCAAGGAAATACAGACCGTTTTGATATATAGCAGGCACATGTTCTTCGTGAAAGACTGAACACGGCCATGGCAGAAACATGGAAAACGTAGGGACACTTTTGCATTTTACTCACACGTTGCAGATTTACTGTCTATGCAGGGTGGGGGGTATTTAACGGCTAGATTATAAAGACCAGGTGTAGTTTATCTTTAAGTAAATACTGCAGCACAGGGAATCCTTTGAAATAGTTGATAAGCTTCCTAGTTCTCACCCTCCCCTCTTAAAAATATTTTTCTTCAATAATTGTAGTAGTTAGCAATTCCGGGTCGATGTTTTAACACTAAGCAGTTGAAAGGAATCGGGCAGTAGGGAAGGATGAGGCCACCCACTTCTTAAGGAACCTCACAAAGTTATTTCATTTCCAAGAAGAGGTAAAATTTGAGGGCAGTTCTTAGTTTTTTTCTGGTGGTTTTCTTTATGTCAGTGGATCACATAATGCTATCGTACTGGTGTGTAAATTCAATAGGAATCGTTTTCTTTAAATTTAGGATGCATGTACACAGATACACATACACAAACACAAATCTGTTGCTGAGCCGCGTAGATACATTAACGAGAAAAGCACTAACACTAAGCCACGAAGGTGTGCAGTGCAGGCTCAATGGGACACACATTCAGAGTGCATTAGGATGCTGTGACGGGATTACAATACAGGGAGAAATGTTAAAAGGCAGTCGTCTGCAGAACACAGTAACAAGAAAACGTGAAAAACATGTAGTTATGCCTTTGCCTACTGTTAACTCCTAAGGATGCTCGAGTAAGGAAGCCACAGCTAACTAGCCAATGTAAGAGAAATCAACATGCACATTTTGCTAATAATTCAAAGTTCCTGAATGATACTTGGGTATCTGTTCTCCTGGTGTGGTTCATTATTAGTGTCGAGAAACTATAAACAGAAAGAGAGAGCAGTGTGAATTTTTTTGACAAATAAAACACCATAGTTGTTTATAAGATCACGTAAGAGTAACATGATACGCTGTCCGGGTGTCAAAATTTTCAGAATTTAGCGAGTAAATGCAGCGAGGTGGGATGAAGGGACACTCACTGTACACGTCCAGCCTGGCCGTGCAGGACACGATCCCGGCGTCGTTCTTGGCGGACACAGTGTACCACCCGGCGTCGTCTCTTGTGGCTCCCTGGATGAGCAGGCAGATGTAGCCGTGATTATCCTGGTGCATGCTAGAGAAAAGGATAAAGCCATTAGGGTTCTAAATTTTTAAAAAGTGGCTTTGGACACGAAGCATCATTTTTAATTAGATCATTAGAAACAGAATTGTGCAAGTAGCAGATAATAGGGTCGGACTTAATTCGGTAGAGGCTGTGGTGCCATTAAAGTTAATGGGAGGAAGAGCAGGCGTCCGGAGACTGAACAAATCTGCGACCTTAACTCCTAGTTGGAGGTCTGCCTTTACGAAAACCACAGAATACTCTATCGCCAGGAAAGCAAACGAATCCATCTTTTCTTTTAATATAAGGATAAACTCTTAAAAAACATTACCATAAGATTAAGTCAGAATGTGACTCATCACACAGCATTATAGCTTTCTTCTAAAAGCTTAACCCTAAATTAGGGTACAGAGTGACTTTTGTCTTTGATACCATCAATAACGTGGCTTTTTTTCTTTTTTTTTGAGACAAAGTCTCGCTCTGTTGCCCAGGCTAGAGTGAGTGCCGTGGCGTCAGCCTAGCTCACAGCAACCTCAAACTCCTGGGCTCAAGCGATCCTTCTGCCTCAGCCTCCCGAGTAGCTGGAACTACAGGTGCTGCCACCATGCCCAGCTAATTTTTTCTATATATTTTTAGTTGACCAATTAATTTCTTTCTATTTATAGTAGAGACGGGGTCTCGCTTTTGCTCAGGCTGGTTTCGAACTCCTGACTTTGAGCGATCCGCCCTCCTTGGCCTCCCAGGGTGCTAGGATTACAGGTGTGAGCCACCGCGCCCGGCCTGATAACGTGGCTTTTACACACAGATTTACAGGCTATATAACATGTATCTTTCTGTACACCATCAGGACGACGGGACACTTAGGATTCGGTATGCCGCTGTGTGGTCTTACCTCACTCGGTCAGTGCTGTGCGTGAGCGATTCGTTTTCTTTCTTCCAAAATATCTGGGGCGGCGGCACCCCCGACACACGGCCCTCCAGCCGCACCGGGTACCCGTCGGCGACGCCTGTGCTCTGCAGCTTCTCGATGAACACGGGGGGTTTGTGTGCTTCTTTAGCTAGGAAGACACGAGACGAGTTACCTGTCCGTGATCTGCAACAGGAGCACTGTAAGAAACTCAGACGCCTTAGAAGTATTGCTTGACTAGATCTTTAATTTTATAATGCCATTTTCCACTTCAGGTGGTAACATGCTAGTCCTCTCTCCCAGTTATTCTTTTACCAAGAAAGGGTTTGCGTGCTTCCTTCCACGCCTTTATTTCCTCAGTTAGTTCAAGCCCGATGGGCCCACGCAGCCGCCGGCCACCTGCTCCACAGAACGCCCGTCTGCCGGCGGCAGGAGATGCCCAAGTCGCGGCGGGCGTCTGTGACAGCTTCACAGCCAAGCCTGTCACCATGCCTCACAGCCCTGCCAGCCACTGCCACCGAGTGGTGCCGAGAGGGGCGTGTATTTCTAGGAATTTGATCCACTTAGGATCCCCCCAGTGCTATCTGCAGCGTCTGCTGTGAAGATGCCAAGATCTGTGACTCCCGGCTTAAGCGAGACATGCCCTGGGGTTTCAAGGGGAGAAAGAGGGGGAGGCATCTTTGTCTTAACTTGGCCACTTCAAATAGCTACC
This sequence comes from Lepilemur ruficaudatus, assembly GCA_963574885.1. Taxonomy (NCBI): domain Eukaryota; kingdom Metazoa; phylum Chordata; class Mammalia; order Primates; family Lepilemuridae; genus Lepilemur; species Lepilemur ruficaudatus. Next base: position 27,683 of record CAUYRT010096295.1, read on the forward strand.
CATGGACGAGGGATGTACATCCTATGAATTACAAATTCCAATTTGTATTCTTTGAAGGAAGCTATAAAAACAACTTTATCATCACCTTGAAGGAAGGAAGCCATGAAAAAGAAACTGTATTACTTAGTCTGAAAAAAGCAGGATAATTGTTAATAACACTCTGAGTATTACCATCCAAGGGGAAATTGTTTTCTTGGATCACTGGTGGAAACCATTTCAGAGAAGGAATAAGGTTTATTTTCTTTGGAACTACCCACAATCAATCTCTTTCTCCACCCTCATCCCCTCCTGTGGAGTGACAGGCACACACGGCCAAGCAGCCAGGACAGAGCCCCCGGAGGATAAAAACTCCGCCTGAAATTTTCACATGCCTGGGACTCCCTACGACCGTGAGTTACGTGGAAGCTGGTGTTTTTACTGAATTTAACCTGGTCACATGACCCAGGCTGTCTTGGGGGCAGTGGGGACAGAAGCTCACTTCATGTTCTTTCTAGGTCCCAGCTTTGAAAGGACATAAAATGTATAAAACAAGCCTTAATGTCATAGCAACGCAGCGGCAGGAATCACATCTGCCGTCCTGGAGCGGTGCCGCGTGGGCGCTGGCTGTGCAGGGCTTGGTGCACATTTGTTATTTAATCCTCAGACACATCCTGCGAGGCACCACGCTCCCCACTTACAGATGGGGAGACCGAGATGCAGACATGTTGTGTATTTGCCAGAGCTCACACCGCTAGTAAAGCAGGCGAGAGCTGGGCCTGGATCTGAGATCTGACACCAAAGACCTTGCTTCCAGGAACTGTACCTTGTCACCTTTGGACAGAGGTGCCAACTGAGGCAAAACGAGATGTCTGTCTCTTGGACCCTCAGATCTGAGTCCAGAAGGACAGATGGGATCAAAAGGCACACTGAACAGGAGAAAAAATGAACAGGTGTGGTCTGAGGTTAGACCGCAGCGGTCCCCAGCCTTTTTGGCACCAGAGACCGGTTTCATGGAAGACGGTTTTCCCGTGGACCGGGGTGGGGGTGGGCAGCGGAGCCCAGGCGGTGACTGCAGAGTTAGAGGAAAAAATGAAATCCATCCCAGCGCGTAGGAATATACTTTGTACAAAACTTAAAAGCATGCTAACGTGTAGTACCACCGCCCACATATTTACCGCATTTGTATGGGAAAACATCTCACTGCTATTACTAGAATCGCCATCCAGGATTTTAGCCAGGACCTGTGTTTTATTCTTACTGCTACTCTATTCCTGAAAGCGCTCGGGCTCACAGTGCGTCTGGAGAGCGCTGGCAGTCGGAGCCATCCTGAGTGTGACCCTCGGCTTACTGTGTGGGACCCGGGAGGCCGGAGATGGGCTCCGGTCGCCTCACAGGGCCGACGCAGCAGGGGAGACAGGTGCGTCAGACGAGTGTTGAGTGGTGGTCTTTCTTAGATTAGATAATCAGAATCTTCACTTATGCCTGACTCCTAAGAATGGTATAAAAACCCCTGCATAAATGTATCTTCCTTTTAGGCTTCTCAAAGGGTAAGATTTCACATAACATTTTTACAAAATTTACCCACGGTATAAGCAATTAAAAAAGCAAATACAAGTTTGACTATGACATTGAGAGTAGATGACAATATTGTTTAAAAGTTTTGAATTTTAAAATCATTGCACATCATGTTAAAAACTAGGACTATACTTAGGCCTTCGTGCATAAGCCAAGTCTTTGGCTCTTGGAGTCTGTGTTGCTGTTACCCTTTCCCTGTGTAACACCGGGGGCGGTTTGCGGGAGAAAAGAAAGATTAAATGATAATGGCTACACTGAAGCATGAAAAATTAATGCTTCTGACTTGCTAGGCCTTATACCATGTCCTCATTGGCTGTTGTGATGATACAATCTACTTTTCAGCAGGTTGATTTAGTTTCCGCGTTTGTTAATGCAGAATTAGTTTACACTTGTGAGTCTGACATTCGTCTGGCAGAGAGGAACGACTGACAGGTTGAGCCTACCAGCAACCACAAGCTCCAGGCTGAAGGAGTTCTGTCCTGCGCGGTTGGTGGCTATGCACGTGTAGATGCCGGCATCTCGTGACGTGACTGGCTCGATGATCAGGGAGTGCACCCCGTTCTCGCGCACGAGCATCTTGTGGGCGCTGTCGGGGCGTATGGGCCTTCCGTCTAGCTGCCAGCTTAGATCTGGGGTTGGTAACCCACTGACCTAAACCAGAAGGGAAAATGCACGTCAGTTTTTCTAACATCGTAACAGAGTGAAGTCACCGACAGCTAAGAAACCAGCACGATAAGTTCCTCCTTTGGTAGTACAAGAGATGGCTTTTAGTATCGACTCATGTTACTCTTTGCTTAAAACCTTCCAGCGGCTCCCTGAGCACTCACAGGCTCGCTTCTAGACATTTCTTACTGAGCAACCTGGAGACAAGTGAAATGGGGATAAAGAAAATTTCTGTCATCTCACCCAGGGCTATAAAGATGACTGGGATGATGTCAGCACCGGGCTTGAAGCTTTCTGGAAAGACGTCCAACGATAATAATAAATCCTTAGCTGGCATTTATATACAGTCCTCTAAAGCTTCTCATCGAGAAGTGGCCCTGGCCATGGAGACACTAGCTAACGCATCCATCAGCACGTAGGGCTGTTACTATTTTATAATCTCGAAACCGAGTAAACAAGAGCAATACAAAACCACCCAGAAAGCCCTGCCAACAAATTAGCATCACAGTGGAAACACCACAAAACCTTGAGGCCTTGACAGCTGTGTTGACCACAGGTCAGAGAAAAGCACACGTGATTGCTGATGACATGCTGCGCCGCAGAGGGCCGGGACGGCTGCCATCTGCCACCGTCACCGTTTCGCCCCGGATTTTGAATGGAGAACGCACTGCTAAGGAGGCCCTTTTACCCTCCCCCGGCTTTACTAGTGGGAAATTATGCACAAAGATGTCAGTCAGACCGTAAAACAATTCTTTGAAGAACTAGCTTTGCCAAACCAGCCAGAGAACTCACAGATTCCATGCCTGCTATGTGATACCCACTTACACTGCCTACAAGAGATGGCCTCCCACCACACAGGTAGCAAATGTCTAGAGAATTTTAAATAAAAAAGTAAACTTAAATTACTGGTTAAAAGGATGAAGAGGCTTTGGAAACAAACAGCAGTCATTAGGCAGCTTGGCTTCTGAGAGGCTCAGGCTCCTGTGTCCGCTGTCCCCCAGCTCTCCATGGACACCTGTCTGGAGGTCACCAGGAGAGGTGTGGAGAAAGAGGGAGTGGATACCTTTGGTGAGGCTCCTGGCCGTTCCCAACCTTAGCAGCAAAGTGGCACTGCGTGCTCTCACTTTCCCAGGGGGGATCCTAGATACGCAGGGCCACCTGCTCATGACGCCACGGTGTGCGTGGTAGGAGAGACGCCCAAAGCACGGCGTACTCGGACCACCCGATTCACGGCAGACCTAGTCAGTGGGCAGTCGTTCATGTTAGGGCAAAGGGAAACGCCTTGTTCTTCTACCCTCCTCTAGCCCCAGTCCTCGTGGCTGCGTAAGGAAAGGAGGTGTGACCTTAGGAACTGAAGGCCACCATAAGCAGGTCACGCTGTGAACAGACCCGTGCTCTCGGTACACGAGGAAACCGTGGGGAGAGAAGAGCATACTTGTTACTGGGGGAGTGTGAGTGAATGTTTTCCCTAAGACTTGGCAGCAGGTCAAGGATAGTCAGTGTCTAGGAATGCACTTCAGGGGTTAAAAGGGAGGAGTGGGCTCTTTGGAGGAAAAGCAAGCTGTTGCTTTAGTGTTTGGCTTGTTTTCAAAATTTTTTCCCCCTGTCAAAGCTAAATACTCTGACAATTTTTTTTTTTTTTTCTGAAGTAGGTAACAGTCCATCTGTTCATGTGGCAAAATTTTTCACGTTTTCTTTGTCTAGGTCAGATGATCATAGTGAAATCAACAAGCAGAGGTTACTTTTTGTTTCCAATTTTTTTGTTTGTTTTTAAAGACAAGGTTTTGCGTTGTCATCCAGACTGGAGTGCAGTGGTGTCATCATAGCTCACTGCAGCCTGAAACTCCTGGGCTCAAGCGATCCTCCTGCCTCAGCCTCCCAAGTAACTGGGAGTACTGGTGTGTGCCACCACGCCTGGCTAATTTTTCTGTTTTTTTGTATAGATGGGGTCTTACTCAGGCTGGTCTCAAACTCCAGAGCTCAAGCGATCCTCCCTCCTCGGCCTCCCAAAGTGCTAGGATTACAGGGGTGAGCCACCGTACCTGGCCTCCAATATTCTTTTAATGGCAGGGATTTCAAGGACAGTTATGTCTGTACAGTGAGATAAAGTACTATGATTTCTTAAATATGACTAATAATAGAGATAATGGTATGGTGAATCTCTGTATAATCATTCAGACTCACCTTCTTGTCATTTGTTCATATTTTAAAATCTCAGAATTTATGTAATTTTACCCCTATACCTAGGTCAGTATACATTTCTAAAATCAAACTTTTCTTATATAATCACAGTTCCATTTTTATACATAAAATTAATAATCCCTTGGTATCATATAATTTTGTCTAAAATAAAATTTCCCCTGTTGATTACAAAATGTCATTTTCCAAGTGGTCTATGTGAATTTTTAAAAAAATACTTATTTTTTAATCAGATAAAATTGTATTTATACATTGTGTACAACATGATATTTAGAAATATGTATACACTGTGGAATGACTAAATTGAACTAATTAACATGTGATGAAAACACTCTACTCTTCAGCAATTCTGAAGTATACAATACATTGCTATTAACTGTAGCCACCATGGTGAACAACAGATCTGTTGACCCTCTTGTCTAACTGAAATTTTGTGTCCTTTGACAAACATCTCCCCACCCCCTCCTCTGCCTCTGTGGTCCCTGATACACATGATAGTTCTACGCTCTGCTTCTGTAAGTGAGCTCTTGTGGTATTTATCGTTCCGTGCCTGGCTTATTTCACTTAATGTAATGTCCTCTAAGCCCATCCATGTTGTCACAAATGACAGGACTTCTTTCTTTTTTTAAGGCTAACTAGTATTCCACCCTGTATATATACACCACATTTTTTATCCATTCATCTGTTGATAGACACTTAACTTTATTCTATTTCTTGGCTATTATGAATAATACTGCAGTGAACATAGGGGTACAGGTCTCCGTGACATACAGATTTCATTTTCTCTGGATATACAGCCAGCAGTGTGAATCCTTAATTCTAGACAGAAAATGAAGTAAACACACACACATAAATACATACACATGGAAAGTCAATTTGTGTACTTACATTGTAAAAATATTTATGCTGAGAAAATATTTTTGTTACATTCATTTTTTTTATGCACTTTTACAAGCCCAGCTTTAAAAACATTTTTTTTTATTTCAGCATATTACAGGGGTACAAATGTTTAGGTTACATATATTGCCTTTGCCCCACTGAGTCAGAGCTTCAAGCATGTCCATCCCCCAGACAGTGCGCACCGCACCCATTAGGTGTGAATGTACCCATCCCCTCCTCCCCACCTGCCTGACAATGAATGTTATTACTGTATGTGCACTTAAGTGTGGATGAGTTAATACCAATTCGGTTGTGAGTACATGTGGTGCTTGTTTGTCCATTCTTGTGATACTTCCCTTAGTAGAATGGGCTCCAGCTCTATCCAGGATAATACAAGAGGTGTTAGATCACTGTTGGTTTTTGTAGCTGAGCAGAACTCCATGGTGTACATGTACCACATTTTATTAATCCACTCATGTATTGATGGGCACTTGGGTTGTCTCCACATCTTTGCAATTGTGAATTGTGCTGCTATAAACATTCGAGTGCAAGTGTCTTTTTTATAGAATGTCTTTTGTTCCTTTGGGTAGATGCCCAGTACTGGGATTGCTGGATCAAATGGTAGATCTACTTGTAGCTCTTTGAGGTTTCTCCATATTGCTTTCCACAGAGGTTGCACTAGTTGCACTAGTCCCACCAGCAGTGTAGGAGTGTTCCTATCTCTCCACATCCACACCAACATTTATTGTTTGGGGACTTTCTGATAAAGGCCATTCTCACTGGAGATAAGTGATATCTCATTGCGGTTTTGATTTGCATTTTCCTGATGATTAGAGATGTTGAGCATTTTTTCATGTTTGTTGGCCATTCTTCTGTCTTCTTTTTCTGTTCATGTCCTCTGCCCACTTTTTGATGGGGTTGATTTTTTTTTTTTTTTGCTAATTTTCCTGAGTTCTATATAGGTTCTAGTTATCAGCCCTTTATCAGATGTGTAGCATGTGAACATCTTCTCCCATTCTATACGGTTGTCTGTTTGCTTTTGTGATGGTTTCCTTGGCTGTGCAGAAGCTTTTTAATTTGATCAGGCCCATTTATTTATTATTGTTGTTGCTGTGATTGCCTTTGGGGTTGTCTTCATAAATTCTTTGCCTAGGCCAATGTATATAAGAGTTTTCCAACATTTTCTTCTAGGATTCTTATAGTTTCATGCCTTAGGTTTCAGTCTGTTATCCACCGTGAGTTGATTTTTGTGAGAGGTGCGGATCCTGTTTCAGTCTTCTACTTGTGGCTATCCAATTTTCTCAGCACCATTTATTGAATAAGGATTCATTTCCCCAGGGTATGTTTTTGTCTGCTTTGTCAAAGATTAGATGGCTATACGAGGATGGTTTTATATCTGGGTTCTCAGGTCTGTTCCATTGGTCTATGTTCTTGTGCCAGTACCGTGCTGTTTTAGTTACTATAGCCTTGTAGTATAGCTTGAAGTCTGGCCCAGCTTACTTTTTGAAAACACAAATAAAATAATGTCCTAGTCCCTCAAGCAGCTTGTATTAGCATTCTGCAATCCCAGAGAGAACCAGCAGAGGGAGCCCAAATAATTTTTAAAAACCTTATCCATATTTAAGAGCTAAACTTTAAAGTTTATAGTATTTAATTAGT
>CAUYRT010096297.1:0-26696 GCA_963574885.1 Lepilemur ruficaudatus
GCTGAGGCAGGAGGATCACCTGAGCCCAGGAGTTTGAGGTTGCTGAGAGCTAGGCTGACACCACGTCACTCTAGCCCGGGCAACAGAGTGAGACTCTGTCTCAAAAAAAAAAAAAAAAATAGGAAAAATTATCCAGGTGTGGTAGTGCACTCCTGTAGTCCCAGAAACCTGGGAGGCTGAGGCAGGAGGATCGCTTGAACCCACGAGTTGAGGTTGCAGTGAGCTATGATGACGCCACTGCACTCCACACTGGGCAACAGAGCAGGACTCTGTATCAAAACAAAAAAGAACCAGCCCAGGAGAATGTTGGAAGTCATCAAGGTAAATAGCACCTCTAAATTTTTATGAAAGAAACAAAAGCCTTTTGCAATTCTGCACCTTTGAACCAAACCCGGTAAGGGATCAAAGACAAACTCATATACTTAAACAAGATCTACCCTGAATAGAAAGAGAGAGACAGAGACAGAGAGAGAGAGACAGCAGCCTCAAACTGCCTTATGGGCAGTCACCAGAATACCAGACTCCAGATCTCAAATTCCACTAAAATAGGTTAAATTTACATAAAATGTTTATATGACATATTTATTGTTACAAAATCAGCATTGGGTCTCTAGAGGAAAATGAAAAAAGCTCCAGAAATCTGAAAAATGAAAAACATGAGTAAAAGGTAATGAGAAATATAGTCAGATGTAAAGTCAGGTCATCTGGGAACCCTGTCCGTTGGATGCGGTAAGGCTGACCACAGTTCCAATCCCTTCCTCTTCCCCTCCCCTCCCTTAACCTCCCTTCCCATGGTACCTGTACTGTTTCTAATTTTCAAAGGTCTGGAAAGGGGCACAGAAAATATAAAGCCCAATTCACCATTTTATAAAAGCCTGACATAGTCTCGCTAAAACGTGTTTTTTCTCATGTGGAAGTGGGAGTAACTCCAGGTTTTATTTTCAAAATTCAAGAAAACAAATGAGCTAAATAAATACTCTCACCACTCGCTATTTCTTAAGGAAGTTGGAAAGCAAAGATGATACCAGTCCGGGTCCAATCAGGAAAGAAAAAACCCCACCTAGTAATAAGGCTTATTCATTATAACGGGATAGGAGTAACAAGAGATTGGTTAGCCAAAAGTAAAGAGGTCTCTAAAAAATATAGGAATAGCAGATAGAAGAAGCAGCCACTACCTCCAGGGCTGAGACAGGGGCCCAAGGAAGAACACTCCCTTCGCCCAAGGTAAGAGATTCTGGAGCAGGCATAGCATGGCTCTCTGAATAGCAGAGATGTCTCCGTGAGTACTGCACCAGCACGACTTGCCAGAAACCCACCCTCCAGGGTGTCAGGCAAAGATGTTCACAGGGAGGTGTCCCACTGTTCCAGAATTGCCTGGGGGCGATACTGGGGTACACTGCTGACCGCGGGATATTCCTGACCACAACGGGCCACAGGAGCCTGCGCTAGGGAAGCTGCACGCACCACATGAGCCAGCGCTCCAGAAGCACACATGCTGGAGATCCGGCTCTGGGGAGGCTGCACACGCCCCGGAGCAGGTGCTGGAGCGGCCGCACGCGCCAGGGAGCCCGCGCTGGAGATGCGCACACGCCTGGGAACAGGTGCCGGAGCAGCGCACACGCCCGGGAGCCGGCGCCGGGGAGGCCGCGCACGCCCGGGAGCCGGCGCCGGCGAAGCACACGCTGCGAGCTGGCGCTAGAGCTGCCTCGCACACCACGGGCGCCAGACACTGGAGAAGCGCTGCGCGTGCGAGCCGGGGCTGAAGGCACGCGTGGGAGCTGGCGCCGGAGAGGGCGCGCTTGCGCTCGCGCTCGCGCTCGCACAGACACAAGCGGGCGCCAGAGAGGCAGCGGGCACACGCTGGCACACGCCAGAGAAGCCGCGGGCACGCGGGCACGGAAGGGGGCGCTGAAGCCGCGTGCATGCGCACAAGGAACCGTCGCCGAAGAAACAGAATTTGTAATTTGAAATTTCCCGATAAAGAAAAATCCAGCAACAGATGACTTCATGGATGAATCCCATCATATATTTAAATAAAAAATAATTCCAATCCTTCACAAACTGTTTCAGAAAAAATAGGAAAGAACAATTCCCAACTTTCTAAGATGCCAGTATTACCATAAATACCAAAGACATCGGAAGAAACAATATTACTCACCAATATTCCTCACAATCATAACACAAAAATCCTAAACAAAACATTACTAAGCTAAGTCCAGCATCATATAAAAAGGATTATATAACATGACCAACTGGTATTTATTCCAGGAAAGCAAGGTTAATATAACATTCACAAATCAATTAATATAATAAATCATATTAACAGAAAAAAGGAACAAAATCACATGGTAAGGTCAATAGATGTAGAAAAGCAACATTTCTAACATTTGTTCATGATAATTCTCAACAATCTCTTGGGCCGGGCATGGTGGCTCACGCCTGTAATCCTAGCACTGTGGGAGGCTGAGGTGTGAGGATCGCTTGACGTCAGGAGTTGAGACCAGCCTGAGCAAGAGGGAGACGCAGTCGCTACTAAAAACAAAAAATAAGCTCGGTGTGGTGTGCACACCTGTAGTCCCAGCTACTAGGGATGCTGAGGGAGGAGGATTGCTTGAGCCCCGGAATTTGAGATTGCTGTGAGGTAGGCCAACGCCAAAGCACTCTAGCCTGGGAAACAGGGAGACTGTCTCAAAAACAAAAACAAAAAAAATCTATTAACAGAAGAAAAGGCCCTCAATCTGATAAAAAGCATTATGAAAAACTTTAACATCATACCTAATGTTAAAAGATGAAATGGTTTCCTCCCAAGAAGAAAAACAAGTCAAGAATGTCAACTCTCTCCACATATATTCAGCAACATACTGGAGGTTCTAGCCACTGCAATCTGGTGGGGAAAAAAAAGAAATCAGACATCCACACAGGAAGAAACAAAAATCATCTTTATTCACAGATGATGTGACGTTAAATGCAGAAAATCCTATGGAATTCACAAAAAAGCCTGCTGGAAGTGATAAATGCAGCAAGGTTGCAAGATACAAAATCAATATACAAAAATCAATTGCATTTTTATATATTAGCAATGGACAAGCCAGTAATATAATTATTTAAACAGTTCTATTCACAATAGGATCAAAAATAAAACACTTCAAAATAAATTTAACAAAAGAAGGGCAAGATCATTTAAAATTACTAAATACTGCTGACAGAAATTAAAGATCTAAACAAATGGAAAGATATTTCATGTTCATGTTGAGATGGCAATTCTTCCCCAACCAGATCTAACGATTCAATGTAATTCCTAGTAATATCTATCACAGCAGGGTTTTTCTAGGAAAAAAAAGTCAAGCTGATACTAATATTTATATGCAAATGTAAGGAACCCAGGGTAGCCAAAACAATTTTGAAAATGAAGAAAAACACTGGATGACTTACATCACCCAATTTCAAAACTTACTGTAAAGCTACCATAAACAAGACAGTGTGGTACTAACATAACAATAGGTATACAGGCCAGGCACAGTGGCCCACACCTCTAATCCCAACATTTTCCAAGGCCAAGGTGGGAAGATCGCTTGAGGCCAGGATTTGAGACCAGCCTGGGCAACACACTGAGACCCTGTATCTAAAATAAAAAATAAAAATTAAGAAAACTAGTCAGGTATGGTGGCACGCACTTATCGTGCCAGCTACTAGGGAGGCTGGCGCAGAAGCAGTGCTTGAGCCCAGGAGTTTGAGGCTGCAGTAAGCTATGATGACCCCACTTCACTCCAGAGTAAGATCTTGTGTCTTTAAAAAAAAAAAAAAAAAGGAAAAGAAAACAATAGACATATAGATCACTGAAACAGAAATGAGAGTCTAAAAATAAAACCTTTATGGTCAACTGATTTTTGACAAAGGTCCCAAGGCAATTACATTGAGAAAGGATAGCTTTTCAACAAATCATGCTGAGACAACTGGATATCCATGTGCAAAAAGATCAATTTGGACTCATTCCTCATACCATATATAAAAATTAACTGGAAATTGATTACAGAACTCAAGTATGATACAAAAAAAAGAAATTTATACACTAAACTTCTTCAAAATTAAAAACTTTGTACCTCAAAAGATACCATGAAGAAAATTAAAAGACAAATAACAAGATTTAGAGAAATGATTAGCAAAACATATGTCTGATAACAGACTTGTATCCAGAATATACAAAGAATGCTTACAACCCAATAAAACAACCTAATCAAAAAATGGGGACAAAAGGTTCGAATAAACATTTTAAAGAATATGCAGAAATGGCTAACAAACACATGAAAATGTTTAACATCATTAGCCAATACGGACATTCAAATTACCACCACAGTAAGACACAACTTCATACGTACTAGAATGGCTATAATACAGACACAGTAACAAATGTTGATGATATATTATAGAAAAAATCAAAACCCTCATACATTGTTGGTGGGAATGTAAAATAGCACAGCCACATTGAAAAATAGCTTGGTAGTTTTTTAAAAAGTCAAACATAAACTTACTATAAAACCCAGCAATTCCACTCATATGTATCTAACCAAGAAAAATGAAAACATATGTCCATACAAAGATTCGCACACAAATATTCACAGCAGTATTATTCATAACAGCCAAGATACAGAAGCAACCTGCATGTCCGTCAACTGATAAACAAAATGTGGTATAGCCATACAATGGAATACTATTCAGCAATAAACAGGAACAAACTACTGATACATGCTATGATATGGACGAATCTCAAAAACATTATGCTAAGTGAAATAAGCCAGACACAGAGAGCACATATTTTATGAATCCATTTATATGAAATGTCCAGAGACAGAAAGCAAATCAATGATTGCTTGGGGCTGAACGCAGGAACCAGGATTAACTACAAACTTCCATGTGCAAACTTGTCAAGATGATGCAAATATTCTAAACTGAACTGTAGTGATCCCTGAACAATTCCAAAAATGTACTAAATGTACTAAGACTCACAGAACTGTTTATAAATAGACTATACAGCCACAAAAAGATGATTTCCATATGAACTCTGCCTTCTTATAACTAGAGAAAAGCACCAGGAATGCATTATCAGGGAAGATTATAGATTCTCCTATATAACAACTCTTTAGAGGGAAATGGTTTCTATGTACCTAGGAGAGTTTATGAAGAGCCTAACAGAATGGCCCAGATAACTCTGCAAGGTCTTTTGCAAACCAAGTCCTCCCTCGCCCTCCAAAAAAAGGTCTTAGGTATTTAATGAAAAATAAAACAGTCAAGATTTGCACTGTCTGAATTTTTATTTTTCCTTCTCCACTTCTGCATTTTTAAAAAAATACTGCAAATTAAATGTACTTCTCTTACGGGTGTTCTTTCATACTAAAAAGCCAATCATTCAGGATCCATAAACAAGACAGAGATTATACGTATCCCAGGCTAAAATAAGATTTTTAAAAAACCATTTGGTGCTGATTTCTAGCTTGATTTGAAGCTCTACTACTACTAACTTGGAACTGCCACTCTTGTGAGATTTCTCTGGCTCTCTCTGTGGCCCAGATAATCAATCCAACCTTCTACTCGCCCGGCTGGCCTCCCTGTAGCTGGTTTTCATAAATACAAAATTTGTATAGTTGTTACTGGAACTACTTGCTGAAATATGGAACTGGTTAAAAGTACCATTTATTTTAAAATGTACATGCACAATTTCACATACATGCAGCAACACATCTTCCACATCCAGCCAATGAATCAAGCTAATACTTTCTATTAAAGGACAGAACAAAAAATGCAATGTAGTTTGCCTTTCTTTCCTGCGGCTTTAATGTGTTTCAAAAAATCAAGAGAAATATGACCAAATTAAAAAAAGATAAAATTCATAATATACAAAAGTGTGATTAGTCCAGTTCTAAAGAGGGATAACTTTTACTCTTGGCGGAGAGGTGAAGGAGGCCTTTTGATATAACTCGGAAAACAAATTCTTGTTTGATGCCGTCTTTCTGGTATATGTACATGAGTAACATATATGAGTGCTTACTCACACGTGAATTGGTTGTACCAGATCACATTACATGGAAACACCAATTTAAGTTTAATGGATGAAGTCACAAAGAACATGTTTTCTATCTAAGCTTATGTAATGAATGATCTCAACACATGGTATGAATTCTATCATTTGTAACAATCCTTGAGGAGTAATGAGAAAGTGTTCTCAGCGGCGTATCACTGAAGTTGAGTGACATCCATAAACAGCTGAAGTTGGGTGGCCCAAAACGCTCTGCTCGTCTGATAAACGGTAAGTCAGTCACATCACAGGTTAGATGCACTAAATGGGGCACAGGTTAGAACAAAACTAGAAGCGCAGGAGCTTGCCCAGTTTCAGAGTAGAACAAAAGCCCAGGAACATACAGGTCTCTGCTGAAAAATTCCTGGGCCTCTTTCCTAAGATTTCGCTCCCAAGCTTCTCGTCTCACAAACTCCAAATCTCTTTCCCCTCCGGAGCGCTAGTACATACAAAATCATAGCGGGTTCATTTGTGAACGCGCCCACCTGAAAATACAAGAGCGCAAACCAGCTAACACGCAGCACGCAAAAAATCTCTCAAGGGCTTGAGACGCCACTCGGCCTGGCGTTCAACTAAAGAGCTGCGGGGGGACGATCGCAGTCGGAACCACCCGCCTCCCGCCCGGGGATGCAGGGCGGACGGCGGCAGGACAACGGCCGCGCCCGGGCTCCCCTAACCGGGCCTCGCGCCCTCGCGGCGCCCTGGCCGGCGGCACCGGCTGGTGGGTTAAGAGAGGCGAGCTTCTCCCAGCTCCCACGGACCCAAGGCACAGACATCCACCTTTGCTACTCTCCTCTTGGGAAGACACAGCCGCCCGCGCTCGACGAACAAAAAGGACCAAAACGCCAACCCCTAGCTCCCCGCCCCCGGGCGCCCTTCCGCGTGACCCCTCTGCCGCCGCCGCCCCGGGCTCGCCCCGCCCCCTCCGGCCTCGCCCCTCGCCGGCGGACGCGCCTTCTCGCCGCCCCGCCCCCGCGGGCTGGCGCCACCCCACCGCCCCTCGGGCCCCGCAGCGGGCGGGAGCCCCGCGCCCCCATAGCGAAGCGCGCGGCGCGGCGGACGTTCTCGCGAGTCTTGCCTCTTTCCCCCTCCTCACCCTCCCGCCCCCAGCTGACGCGCCCGTCAGACCCCGAGGGGAGTAAGTGCCTTCGCTTCGTTCCGCGGCCTCTCTCTTACCCGGTGGTCCGCGCCGGAGCTCTTCAGCAGCTCGGGCAGTGGCAGAAAGGAAGCCACCGCCCGGGTTCTGCGGCTTGAAAAGTTGGCTTTGCCTCGTATTGGCTTTTTGTTTTGTTTTGACTTTTTGGAATTTTCCCGCGGTCTCTCAGCAGTGGATCCCCGCGCGCCCGCGCGCGCACACACACGAAGCCGCAGTGCACTCTGGGGCCTGGCTGGAAGCCCCGCGCGCCCCCGCGGCATCGCGGGAAAATTCCGACAAATCTCGGGTCCGAGGGGGCGGGGCGGGGCGCAGCCTCGGCGGGGGCGGAAGTCGGTCGGGGCTGCGGCGGGCTGGGGTCCGCCTGCCGCCCAGGTGCTCCCTGGACCTGTGCGAAAGTACCGGGCGAGGGCGAGACCGCGGCAAGGCCCCGGGGAGAAAAATCCCAGAGGTTTTCAATCCGGTTGTCCGATTATTGTAAGATTCTGTTCAAAATACAGAGGCTATAAAATGGAAATTGGTTCTTTTAAAGAAAAAATTAGGTATTATCAAGGGGCTAAAACCTTTAAACAGGCCCTAGAATATGATTATCTAGCTGTGGTCTCAGCAATAACAACAAAAAAAGGTGTCTTTTGGTAATGATTCCTCCGGCCTCAAATCAGTTCCATGCAGCGTTTGATTCGAGTTCAAATCAGTTCAACGCTGTATTTAAACCACTTAAATAAATGGAAAGCAGAATTTTCTACAAACTTCCATTCATGTCAATGGCATTACCTTGTCTTGGTCAATTTTTTTTAATTGTTTAAGTTACTAAAGCACGAAAGTTTTTCATAAATGTTTAAATTGTAAGAAAAAATAATCTGAGGAATCTAGCCTTAAGTTTTTAAATGCTTTAAATCAATGCCTCATAACCATAAATCATAAAGCTACAACTTCACGTATGGACTCAAAAAACTACAAAGCACCGTAAGCATGTAATAAAAAATAACTCTCAATTATTTAAGCACTTCCAACTATTCTTATGGTAAAGAAGTACCCATTTTATCAAAGAATAAATTCGATTCAGAGGTTAACTTGCCAAGGTTACACAGTTTATAAGTGATAAAGTTAACATATAAGGTAGTAGTAGCAACAATCTTAAAAATTAAAGGGAAATGCAAAAGGAACACGGTCCAAAACTTGAGACAAAATTGGCAGGATTTGCATTAAGGTATCAGGCGTTTAAATTCATTCTGGAAACTATTCCCTGCCAGTTAAAGAGGTCTGTGCTTTTTTGATGTGTGAATAGTGCGATGTGGGGATGTGGGTGAATCAAAAGCAGGGCCTGTGTAAAGAGATACATGCCTGAGTGGCACTCATTGTGACATCTTGGTCGTAAGAAAATCATGTTTGTGGTGACAAATCAACAGTGAGTTAATGTTTAAGGTCTGCGTATACTAGCAAAGAAAGCAACTAAACCATTTATTTCTTACGATAAAATATCTATTTTGGTACTCAGATCTTTTTACATATTTGCTGGAAAATCATTTTTAGTGTTTGCAGTATTAATAATTGAAGTCTTGCCATATTGTGGTTTTATGTATTTTTAATCCTGTGGTTAATAAAGAATTGCTAGGCTCAGTCAACTATGTAGTATCTGAAATGACACCATGTTTAGGCTTAATTTAGACCAAAATGGGAAGTATAGATCCAAACTTCAATTTATGGGGATGCATGACATTGATTTTGTCTACCATCCATAGGTTTGAAGCTATACTTAATAATATTTTAAGCAGTAATGAGATGACCACTTGTAAAATACCTGAAAAATTTCTGGAGAAAATACTTCAATACAAATTCTATTTTTAATTTGGTCATAAAATTGAGCATGTGTGCCTCTAGAAACAGTTTTGATTGTAGTATAGAGCTCAATGACATTTAAGTAATGTGAAAAAATGTTTAAATGACATATTTAGGTGAAAATCATTACATCCTTTAGGCTAAATGTTTTCATTCTAGAGGAAAAAACCCCATCCGCTGAGTGCTTCAAAGTTCCTGACATTATCAAACCAAACCTTCCTTCAAAGTTAAGTGAACAGGTAGGTATTAACAGAATCAACCATCTTGGATTCCACATGTACAAGCCATTGTAGTAAGACTCCTACTTCCAGAATTAGTCCAGACACCCTAGTTTTCAGTCCTCATTTGGCACCCCAACATTTAACACTGTCTTGTCCCTGGCTTTGATATTTGCCTCTCATACCTCAACTGTGAATAATACTTTCAGGTCCCAAGCACTGAGCCAATTCCTCGGCCTAAGTTATTTCCTTTAATTCTCACAGTAATTTTATGTGGTAGGTAATAATCTAATTTCACAGATACAGAAGCTGATACACAGAGCCATCTCTTCTAGTGGTTGTTGGAACCTGGCTTCCAATCCAGGTAAACTGACTCTTGGGCTTGTGCTTCTTACCACTTGCAGTGAGTGTTCTTGCTCATGCCCCAAGGTGGTGGGTTGAAAATAGGGGATGGGGGTGAGATGATCCCAGAGGCTTCTGCACTCCAATGACCACATTGCTCTTCCCATTAAAACATTCCCACTGAGGAAATGCAAGTTGAATTAGAGAAGAAAACAATGAGAATAAGGAAACACTTCAAGAAATGGAGCAAGTAACAGTGAAAGTCTTTGATCTGCCACCCTGAGGGGAAAAGCTCCTGAGGTCAGGGAAGGGGGGCTTTGGAGGTGGAAATTAACAGAAAAAGGGAAATGTATTATAAATGCTATATGGTACCTGCCCCTCCTCCCCCACCCCCTGCTCACTCCCCAGGCTCTGCTGAAAGAATGCACCCAGGAGGGGAGGACGTGTTTGTTTATACTAGTCACCCTGCTACTTGCCATAGCTAACTGAACCTGGGGTGGTAACCTGACTCTAACTGAACCAATCAAACTATTGCTGGTCAATTTCAAATTGCAACACTGAGGGATTGTACTACCTCTATACTACCGGACCTCAAGCCCCCATGCCAGCCAAAGTTATTAGGGGAAGAAAAAAATATGACTGGCAAAGAAAGTTGATTGGCAGAGAAAAGTAAAAAAGTTGAAAGGCTGTTATTCTATAAGAGATGGAGCTTTTTAAGCTCAAGTTTAAGGCAAACTGACTATACTTTTTTCTGTTCTTGGTTGTCCACAAGATTCCCCCATATCCTTGCAATAATCACCCCTTTACGTATGCTTACTTCAGTGTTTCTCTCCCTTACTACAAAACAAGCCCTGACTAAGGACCTGGAGGTGATAGCTCTGTATTGTGTCACTGGGCATTAGCACTTTGGCTGAGCCTGCCTGATCAATTAATCAATGGACACCTAATGAGAGCCTGTAGGGAAGGAAACATATCTTTTTACATGACACAGGAGGCTTCATAAGGAAATGAAGACCCAAAGAAGCTGTTAAACCTGTGTATTTTTACACTAGGTTTGATGAAGAGTGGACAGTCGTAGAGAGATATAATTGGACAAAGATGGGAATAAATTGGGGAGAATTTAGCAGGGCCTATTTGTTCAGATTCTTCTCTGTGACCCTTCATCTTCAGATGTTCCTTCCCTCTAGATGTAGGGAGGGCACTTCTCACATGAGAGTCTTATGACCTGCTCCAGGGGAAGATCCGATAATCCTTCCTAGGTTTTGTGGCCTGCTTCAGGGGAAAAGGGAGGAGGGAAGATGAGAGGGACCTCTCAGCTTCTGCTATTTTTTCAAATGCCAGTGTACCATATTTTGGAATAGCATGTTTTGAATGCTATTGCTACCAAGCATAAGGCATGAAGCACATAGGCTGTGCTGAAAACACAGATACGTCTAAGTATCCTAGAGTTGGGAGAAACCAAGCATTCCCTAGATTTTGGATTTTGGGGGACCAGAGTTAACAACATTTTATTTGGTCAAGTAAAGACTTTAGGAGAAAAAAATATACCACCACTATAATTTCATTTTTAAAGTAACATGTTTTTTAACTGTAATAAAAGATGGAGGAAAGCCTCCAAGAACAGTTGTGTAAATTGAATAAATTTTGCTTCATGACAAACTCATTACATTGTCCTTTTTTTTTTTTTTTTTTTTGAGACAGAGTCTCACTGTTGCCTGGGCTAGAGTGCCGTGGCATCAGCCTAGCTCACAGCAACCTCAAACTCCTGGGCTCAAGCGATCCTTCTGCCTTAGGCTCCCGAGTAGCTGGGACTACAGGCATGCGCCACCATGCCCGGCTAATTTTTTACATATACTTTTAGTTGGCCAATTAATTTCTTTCTATTTATAGTAGAGACGGGGTCTTGCTCTTGCTTAGGCTGGTCTCGAACTCCTGACGTTAAGCGATCCACCCGCCTCGGCCTCCCAGAGTGCTAGGATTACAGGCGTGAGCCACAGCGCCCGGCCATTATTACATTGTCCTTATTAATCTTATTTTACCACTGCCGTCCCTTGTTAGTATCAGAACACAGCTTTTACTTAGCGTGGCAATGTGCCCGATAAAAATGACTGCATTTCCCAGACTCCCTTGCTATTAGGGGTGGCCATGTGACTCAGTTGTAGCCAGTGAGAGATAAGTACAAACTATTGGGAGGAACTTTCAGAACAGCTTCTTAAAAGGTGGAAAGACAACAGGCAAGGACACTTCAGCCCTTTCCCCCCTCTCTCTTGCTTCCTGCCTAGTTAGTATAAGGGCAGAATGGCTGGGGTCTTTTTGGACCATGAGGTATCTTCAAGGATGGTAGTCGTGGAATAAGGATGGCAGACCAAAAGAAATAGAAAGACCCTGGGTCCCCAATAATCATGGAAGCTCCCTGGTTTGCCTAACTCTGAACTTCTTTTATAATAGAGAAAAATAAATTTCTATTTTGTTTATTAGTGTTATTTCAGGTCTCTGTGGCTGGCAGCTTAACTCAGCTGAGACGCTTATAGTAGGGTCTGGGGTTACTGTGGTGGGAAAAAAAAAAAAAAGAAAGAAACATCTTCTATGCCCTTGAAAAGTTTAGTCTAGTCAAGGGAACCTTCCGTTAATCAACTGAATCTACTCTTCCTGCAGCGTAGATCAATAGAATCAATAGATACATAGTTGTCAAAATGAAGTAAACTCAAGAGATAGCAAGTTTCATTTAAAAAAAGGGGAGGATGGAGCCGGGCGCGGTGGCTCAAGCCTGTAATCCTAGCACTCTGGGAGGCCGAGGCGGGCGGATCGCTCAAGGTCAGGAGTTCGAAACCAGCCTGAGCAAGAGTGAGACCCCGTCTCTACTATAAATAGAAAGAAAGAAATTATTTGGCCAACTAAAGATATATATAGAAAAATGAGCCAGGCATGGTGGCACATGCCTGTAGTCCCACCTACTCGGGAGGCTGAGGCAGAAGGATTGCTTGAGCCCAGGAGTTTGAGGTTGCTGTGAGCTATGCTGATGCCACGGCACTCACTCTAGCCTGGGCAACAGAGTGAGACTCTGTCTCAAAAAAAAAAAAAAAATGGAAATAGAAAACATTTTGAAAAATATTCATCATTGGTTTTAAAGGACAGCAAAATTTAGGAAAAAATAAGTTTTTTTTATAGGTCTTTCATGCTTAATTTTCCCTTCATCTTTTCTCTTGATGGTTTTAGATATTCTGCTTTGGTACTTTCCCCTCAAAGTCTAAGTTACTTGAGAAATAACAAAGAGAATGACTGTTGGTTTCACATAAGAGAAAATAAGTTCACCATGAGTAGTGCCTGGGAGAAGAGAAGTATGAGGTATAAAATGATAATTGAATGTTTGATACATGTAAACCAATTTAGATAATGTAATTATTATAAAAAATACTAGGAAATAGGAAAAGATTCATAAAGTTGAATATTTGAAAGCACCAGGACTAACTCCCAAGGGAGTATTTGGTAAGCATGCCAGGTTGACAATTGTAATTAGGCATAGATTGTGGGAGAAAAAATGGCAAGTTATTGGAAATAAATATATTTACATGGGGATGGGAAGACTTAAGATTTGAGAAACTTAATTGATCTTACATTACAGCCAGATGGCAATTTCTGGGTGTGTTTTTGAAAACATGAACTCTGAGGTCAGAATACCAAGTCAGTTCTTCTCTTTCCTATGCATGGTTGCCTTGGGCAATCATTAAACCTGTCTTTGCTTCAATTTCTTCATCTGTTAAGTAGAAATAATAATAATATTATAATAGTGCTTAACTCATAGGGCTGTTGATCTGGACACATGAGATAATGTTTGTAAAATATATGCACATGCTTATGATGCGTCATATCTATAGCAAATGCTAAGTCTCATTCATGAACACTTAGCCCTTGCTGTTCCTGAACACACTCATATGCAGGTCTCTCTTTGCCAAGGTCTTTCCCTGTTCCCAGAGAATGACTGGCTCTGAAGAAAAATCCTCAACTAATGACTTGATGGGAGTTAGTGGTTAAATACCCCATTTCATTTTTCCCTTCAAGTCAGCTACTATTAGGTCTCTCAGAGGTCACCAATGGGCCTGAACCTCAGTTGTGACAGCAGTCACCTTCCCATTAATACACTCTATATTGGCTTTCTGCCCTTCCCCATCTCACTTTTACACACCATCACTAGTGTCTCTGGAGATCATTTCCCAAATAAACCACGTGATTTTGACCACCTGTCTTAGGATCTAATTCTGAGAGTACTCAAATGAAGACATTGATTAATAAATATTAACTGTCATAATTGCCTATTGGACTACATTTGATTCCTGCTGAATTATATTCTGTTTAAGTCATCGGGAAAATTTATGGCTCACAGAATGTGTTAATATTTTTCCTTCCTCCTTTGGAACTCAAAGAGTAGTAATATCTTATGGATTTTTAACTTTTTCTTAATATTCTGAATAATTGTCTTCATTCTTTACTAAACTTTGTGATATGGTTCAGGGGCAAATGAGGCAGGTCTGTTGACTTCATATTATCCCAAGGAATTTTCCTTAAATTTTCCTTTTGTCCTTGCTTGAGATCCCATGAAAAAAGGCTCTGGACTCTTCGGAAGGATTGCTGGCCATTTAGCCATACATACTGTACTTTGCCTGTCTTCATTAACTTCTACCATATTTGGTGAGCATGAACATTTCCCAAATACATTCACATTGAAACATTAATTTAATGGGTGTCTCTAGAGGTACAATTAAAGCACACAGAATCAGGAATGTTCAGTGACAAGGAATCCAGTTGCTCTCAGTTACATGTTTGTTTGTCTAAACAGGCAAATAGGTGAATGTCTAATGTTGATAAGTAAAAACATACTGGGAGTTCAGAGAGGATAACTAAGTCTGGCTGGGAGGTACTGAAGGAACAAAGAAGATGAATATTAATGCTTGAGGAAGAGCTTGCCAGGGAGGAAAGATTAAGAATTGAGATTCAAAATAGAGTTAACAGCATATATAAAGGCCTGGGATTTTGAAAATTTGTGGAGAAGTTGAGTGAGGCTAAATCACAATCACACATGCTGAAGTAGAAGATCATCTCAGAGAGGTAGAGAAGACCTTATACAATTGGTCAGTGGATCTCAAAGTTAACACACATAAGACATACCTGGGAGGGGGGTTGTTAGAACATAGATTATTGGACCCTGCTCCTAGAGATTCTGATTCAGTAAATTCAGAATTTACATTTTTAACATATTTCCAATGATGCTATTGCTTCCAGCCCAGGGACAACACTTTGAGAACCACTGCGCTAAGACAATATTTTGCATTTTATTTTGAAGGTAATGATACTAGCAGATGTTAATTTTAATCATGCTCTCCAGAAGCATATAGATTACTTCTAACCCCCCTTTTACCACATCTTGAAGATTTTAAAAACTGCTTTCGTATAACAGCTAAATCCACTTTCATCCAGAATAAATTTAGCTTTTTCCATGAAATATTCTTACATTCCATGGCTATCAGAACACTTACTATCCTAAGGAATGCCCTAGTTTGTTTTAAAATGTGACTAAACATAGTGCCAAAAATGTAACATACTATTTTGCATGTGATATGGCCAGTAAAGATTGCAAGGAGATAAAGTTTGCCTTTAGACAGACCATATGCTCTTACTGATGTTGCCTAAACATGGTGTATTATCTGATTTAGCAAGAACAAAGTACTATTTAACATTGCGCATGTAGTGTTTGTTTCAACAAAAGCCCTGGGGATTTCCTTCTGTAGGAGCATACTTGATGACAATTAGGAGGTGAAAAAGTGTCTTTTATATTTATGATAACAAATGGTTTTGTTTACTTCTGTATTTCCAGCATTTAGAGAAATGGCTGGCACATAAAAGGTGCTCAAGAAATATTTGCTAAATAAATTATTAAATGACTGTCAGGCCTTATGTCACAGGTTTGCAAATGTCAGCAACATATTTAAACAGTATAACAAAATTGGAGTTTTTTCCATTCACTAAGTGTTGCTTTCAGAAGTGGTTTCATCGAAAGCCTCACTACATCTTTCCCCTTTTCTTACCGTCCCACCTGCACGGGTGCTTACATAGGAAGGTTCTGTCTCCAGGCTTCTTGGATGATAACTTGAGAATCATAAAAATAATAGATTTTGGCAGCAATCTCAAGTATTCAGTTTAATATGTTAAAACATTAATAATTTAGGTCAGTGATCTGACTTTTATTTATTTTTCTCCTTGTCCTGAGTATAGCTCCTAAGTAAAATGATGATGATAAAAGTGTAGAAGGAGCCAGCATTATGTGCATTTGCCTTATGTTTGGCACATTTTAAAAATCATCTTTGGTTCTCATAAGAATCTGGTAAGAAAGGTGCCTCTATTTCCATTATATTAATAAGTAAACTCAGGCTGAGAGACATTCCATAGCTTACTCACAGTTAAATAGCTGTGAAGTAGAGGATTTAAATGGAAAAGATAAGTAGATTAAAGATACAGTCCTAGCACCTATATCTTAACTGTGGATAGACCCTCTATTTAATAGG
The DNA here is from genome assembly GCA_963574885.1 of Lepilemur ruficaudatus. NCBI lineage: Eukaryota > Metazoa > Chordata > Mammalia > Primates > Lepilemuridae > Lepilemur > Lepilemur ruficaudatus. Next base: position 16,180 of record CAUYRT010096297.1, read on the forward strand.
TATGAATGTCTATAAATACAAGCAGATGGAAATAAGTGTACTTTATTAAATAAATGAATCTGTTAATGAAAGACCCTCTACCTACATTAGAAATAGTATGAGTAAAGACAATTATTAAAAATTTAGAGAACAATATTTTTAAAATCTTATCACAGCCTTAGTACTCTGTTAGAGATTCAGAAAAGGAAGATTAATAAAATTTGGTCAAATAGATGAGTGGAGAGACCCCACCCAGAAAAGAATTAGAATTAGATGTTGTAAATAAAATCAGAGGCAGAAATGAAACCAGAGGGAGGACAGTGATTGATTAGAAATTATTATGTAGGTACTATATATAGTATACATAACTGTGCATATAATTGCATGTGTATGTATGATGAGTAATTGTGAATGGAATACATAATGAGAAAATTAGGGACTTTAAAGAGAGTAGTGAAATATGTACCCAGAACTCAACCAAAAGAGGCAAATATATATATATATATATATATATTTAATTTTTTTAAGTGCGAGGTTTGGAGCAATGGAGAACAGATTGGAAATTTCAAATCTATCAAGCAGGTGTTTCACAGGGAGAAAATTGAGGGAAGGGTATAGAAGCAACATTTAAAAGATAATTAAGTTTGTGTTTCCTCAACTGAGGGAAGGCATTGGTTTCTAGCACAGAGTTTCACTGAATCCCATGCAAAATAAATACAAAGAAGTCCTAGCCTAGACACGTCCTAGGGAAACTACAGATTAGAGACAATTTAAACTCTGCTCTAAATGAGGGACAGATTATCTATAAAGTTAAGTAGGCTGACAGTAGACTTTTCATCAACTATGCTAGATGCCAGAAGACAATAGAATAATATCTTTGAGAAGGTTGAGGAAAAATCAGAGACAGATTAGCTAGTTTATTTTGGCTTTCATCTTGGCAGTTAAATGCATTTTTCCTAGTTAAGTAAAAGAGATCCATTCAGAAATCCTCAATAAGAGAAATATTAAAAGATGCACCTGAGTAAAAATAAAGAGAAACGCAGAAGGAAGTGAGAGAAAACAGCAAAAAGCTGAGCAGTGCTAAAAGGGCTAATATTTTTTGTGATTAAAAAATAAAACTAAAGATCCCAAGGGACTGTCAGGATGGCTGACTGGAGACATTGCTTGCCGGACTGTGCCAGAAGGAAGGAAAGGTTTCAGGTAAAGGAGGGGGAGAGGGGACGCAGCTCAGGTGTAGGTCATAGAGAGAAGTGCCAGAGCCTACTGGGGACCTCATGGAAGAAAATTGCAAAGCAGAGAAGGGAGAGGATAAAGTTAGGATCAAACCCAGAGAGGCTTGGAGCCCCGTGAAGGGGTACGGGGGAATCCCCTTCTCCCTCTCACACTCCTGTGGTGATCAGTGGGCTACCAAGTTACAGGGGCGCTTTGCCCCTCCCATAAGCCCAAACACTGCGGCAAACATGGAACTGTGGGGAGAACTTGTATGATCCCAGAGCTTGACCATTTCCTGTGGGATTCCCCTCCAAGGAGAGCGACCCAAGAAGCAGGAGAGTGGGCTTTCTTCCGCTCAGACCCTCATCGTTCCCTGCCCCTCCACCACCCACTGAAAACGGAGAGCAGTTTGAGCTGAGAATTTGGTAAAAGGCTAACACATCCTCCAGTCTGAGGTTTCCACAAATAGTAAGGCCCACGCCTTTCCCTATGAGGATCTGCAGTGGATCCAGGGTGTCCAATGCGGGAGCTCCCTGCCCTCTGCTGTTTCTCTTCGAGGCACACGCCAGTGGGTCAGACATGCAGGCCGATCCCATACCCACAGGACTTGAGTAGGTTGCTGGGGGACACAGACTGGAAGGCTTGGGAGCTGGACTAGGAGCTCACATGGGTGGAACTGATGAGAGGATGTTGTGGGGATCCAAAACTCAGCAGTAGTCCCCAACCTTTTAGGCACCAGGGACCGGTTTCATGGAAGACAATTTTTCCAGGACCAGGAGGAAGGGAGGGAGGCGGAGCTCAGGCAGTAATGGAAGCGATGGGGGAGTGGCTGTCAATACAGATAAAGCTTTGCTTTCTCTCCAGTCGCTCACCTCCTGCTGTGTGCCCCCACACACCCCTGTCCCTAAGTTTCATGGAAGACAGTTTTTCCACGGATAGAGGTGGGGTTGGGGGTCCCTAATAGACCACAGACAGGTACAGGTTCATGGCCCTGGTGGCTGGAGACCACAACCATAGAGTACTACTCAGCCATATAAAGAAATGAAATAATGTCATTTGCAGCAACTTGGATGGAACTGGAGACCATTATTCTAGGTGAAGTATCTGAGGAATGGAAAAAGAAACACCACATGTTCTCACTAATAAGTGGGAGCTAAACGATGGGTACACACAGGCACATAGAGATGTTACTGACATTAGAAACCAGGAAGGAGAGAGGGTGGGGGGTGACGGATAAAAACTTACGTATCAGGTACCATGAACATTATTTTCCTGACATATACACTAAGGCCCCTAACTTAAGTGTTATACAATTTACTCACATAACAAAAACACTTAGACCTCCTTAATAATTTTTAATTAAAAAAAGTAAAATATATTTTAAGATCTGAATGCCGTGTGTGTGTGCGTGTATGGTGAATGGCTTAAGGAGAAATTTGCTACTCAAATCTTCAGCATATGTCTCTCCTGTCTGGCCTGAGACTAGGACACCAAGAGATAATTAGCGATCCGGGTCACTAGGCAGAGGAATGAGGAAATCAATATGCAAAACTCCCTTCTGTAGAGATTTCAACTCTCAGAGGCAATGACTTGAGCTTTGCCGAGCTTGTTCAGCCCTTTGCTAACCCTCCTTCTGCTCTGATTATTCTGGGCAGCTCATTGCCATCAGTGCCCCTCCTCACGAAGCTCCCCAGCAATCACACAAACCCAGTTTGCATCTGTCAGGCTCTGCCTGAAAAAGTCTGAATTCATGCAAATGTGGTTTCTCAGCCTGTGAAACCCAGAGAGGGCTTCTTTCATTCAACAGATGGGCCACAGGCAAATAGTAAGAAAAGTGGCCCTGATTTTTTATGTTTCAGTAAAATGCAATTTTGATAATTTACTCTTAACCAAAAAACTTTTTTTTTCTTTTTCAGTTTAATATTGGCACTTAGATGCCCTCACATGGTTTATAAATACAACAATGGCAACCTTATTCCGATGATGACATTAATAGAAAGACAAGACATTATGTTAGAAAAAGCTCAGACCTTGGCAACAAATATGGCTTTAAATCCTGGATCAGCCACTTGGCAACTGGGTGTGTGGGAAATTGTTGACTTCCCAAGCTAAAGGCTCTTCAAGTCTTCCTGGTCCTGCCCAGTCTGACTGTTCCACCACTTAGATGCATCTTGCTCTAATCTAGATCCCACCTTCATTTTCTGTTTTTCTGCCACAATCACTTACATTCCCTTTTATGCTACTTCTTGCCACAGTGCCTTTGCACAAGTTCTATCCTATGCCTGGAATGATTCCCATCCCAAATCTTACTCCACTTCATCAAGTTAATCCTTACTCTTCCTTCAGATAACACTCACTCCTTGCTTTCGCTTTTTTGGGGTCACCTTTTTGAACTCCATAAATTTCTTCTGTAACAAATTCTGAGAACAACATATCTATCTAGAATGTTGCAAAGCCACTTTTATTTCAGAGCTTATTTTATTAAAGTCTGTCTCTAGCAAATAATGATATAAAACGATGAGAGTAAGGTCTGTGTTTATTTCATGCTTCCAGCACCTCACCCTCCTCTAGACCTAGTCCCTCATTCAAAACTCCGCTGTCACTTGAAACCATAAAATACTATCTGGCTCTCACCAGTTGTCCCGGCTGAGGGTGTGGGTGTTGTACAGAACCAAGAGTTAATTCCTGCTTCCACGTCTTGGAATGACTCCAGAGATAAACAATAGCTTGAATGCTTTCACTATGAAAATACTCGGTTAATTTTTTAAAATAAACTTTGTTTTCAAGTAATTTTAGATGTATAGAAAAGTTACAAAGATAGTATAGAGTTCCATATACCCTACACCCAGTTTCCCTTATTGTTAACATCTTACATTAGTGTGCTATATTTGTCACAGCTAATGAGACTATATTGATAAGCTGTTTTTTAAAGTCCACACTTTATTAATATTTTCTTCATTTTAGCTAATTTCCTTATTTTTTTCCCCAGGACCCTATCCATGATGCCACATTGAATTTAGTTTTCACATCTCCTAAGCCTCCACTGGGTTGTGACAGTTTCTCAGTTTTTGTTTTTGATAACCTTGATGGTTTTGAGGAGTACTTGTTAGGTATTTTGCAGAATGTCTTCTAATTTCGGCCGGCCTAGTGGCTTTCTCATAATTAGACTGAAATTATGGGGTTTTGGGAGGAAGACCACAGAGGCAAAATGCATTCTTACCACATTACAACAAGGGTACAGAGCAAGTGCTGTTGATATGGCACTGATCATCTGGCTGTTTTTCAACTGTAGAGTTATTCTTTTCCCCCCTTTCCATTCTGTTCTTTTGAGAAGAAGGTCACCATGCACCACTCACACAAGCTGTGGGGAATCAAACTTCTCCTATTTGAGGGCTAATTATCTATCTAAATTACCTGAAGTTCTTCTGCATGGAAGATATATCTCTTCTTCCCCAAACATTTATTTATTCAATCATTTATTTATGCTACTGTGAACTCATAGATATTTATTTAATTTCTCTATGGAAAACTCTAGATAATTTTTACTAACCCATAGAGTCAAAAGAGCTGAGGTATTTTTATGTGTACTCCAGACTAACATTCCTGATACTTCCCAGGTACTCAATATCATAGCACCTAAACTACTCGAGATGACTTTACTCCATAGCACATTGAAACATATCAAGACATACTGGCCTGATTTCATAAAATATTTGTAATTCTTCCCCTTCATATTAGACTGAGAAGTTTTTCATCCTCCTCTTTCCCTTTTCTCTGATTTTCCATTGCTGCACAACAAATTATACCAAAACTTAGTGGCATGAATCAGCCATTTATCTCATTGCTGCTTTCATATTCTGCAGATCTGGAATTCTAGTAGGGAACAGCAGAGATTATGTGCTTCTATTCCCCTACATCTGTAACCTCAGCTGGAAGACTCAAAGGCATGGTAGGGTACCTCAGTGTCTGCAGGCTGGAATTACCTACAACCTTGCTGACTTTCATGTCTAGCTGGGTGTTAGCTGGGAACTTTGCTGAGCTTGTCATTCAGATCAACTACATATAGCTTCCCCATGTAGCCTGGGATTCTTCATAATGTGATGGAATTACAAAAATGAGTTTCTTGGGGCGGGGTGGGGAGAGAGAGAGAGGTGGAAGAGGTGTTCCCTTTCATAACCTAGCCTGAGCTTTCACATAGTTTATTTCTGTGTTACCTGATTAGTTGAAGAAATAACAAAAGTATATCTAGATTCTAGAGAAGGGGACGTAGATTTCACCTCTTAATGGACATGGAAAGGTTTTAGAGAAGTATGTGGGATTAAAAATAGTTTTGCAGCCATTTTTGGAAAATAAAATCTCCCACTCCCTCTTAGATCACTTACGGGGACCAGTTGCTCACTAGGTGCTATAATTCTGAGTTTATGGTAGCTATTGGCCAACATGTCTCCAAATGCTTAACTCTCATTAAACAACCAGTCACTGGGTGTGTTTCATTTTGTTTAATCCACTCCCACACTTTTCTAATCATGGCTCTTCCAAGTCTTCAATCACTTTTCCCATCTATTGCCCCATTGCACTGAAGCCCCAAAGAGTTTCTTATCAAAAGACATCATTACAGCAAAAGAAAACAGGCATTACCAATAATTTTTAAATAGAATCAAAGAGAAATACGGGAATAGACTTTTTCAAGTAGTTTTTAATCAAAAAAACACCACCAACAAATGGAAAAACAAAGTTTCTGACAGTCCAGAGAGACACAAGAGGCATGCAGTATTGGAGGATGATAAAGGGAACTTAGCTGACCTTCACCCAGGGAATCCTACTGTGAGAAAATTAACTTATTGGCAAGAAGAAGCAAATCTTGACTCTGCAATATTAATGGCTGTGTAAAATAAAATTGGAGTGAAACCGTGAAGACAGATAATCCAGGCTAGTGAATTAATGCCAGTAAGAAATCAGAATGCAAATATTAGTTTCCCCTAAATATCTTACAAAAATAACCCAAACAGGACTTATTTTATATGGTTATAGAATTAATAGTAAACTGCTTATATAAATCATGGGAGAACTGTCACACTTTGTAAGCTGAAAATATTTAGCTGTATGAATATTGCTCTCACCTCACAGATCCCAGTTTCTTTGCCTCCTACTGAAACTGAAAACACATGAGGATCTATACACTTCAGCAGTGATGTTCGAGATTGTTAATGCTCCTATTAAAGTCAATTTTACTTTTAAGAATTTTCAAGAATTTCTAAATGCTGAATGTGCACAATGCTTGAATTAGGACACATGCATGAATCTGAAATGAGCTGTGATGCTCTGTTTGCACATAAAAGAGCTTTCTTCTTAGTTGAGACTTACCTTCCTTGCCCAGGATCACTTTACTATGGCTGTCACTAGATATATTGATTCTGCAGTTTTCTAACAGTGCTCTCATTTTTTCACAGTGTTTATCGAAATTTTAAATCGTATATTTATATACTTCAGGATTTGAAAATCATTTTTCCCAAAGTTGTTATAGCCCATATACACACACAAATATGTGTATGAGAGACTCTATGTGTGTGTATTAATATGCACACTCTTTGTGTGTGTGTATTCACACAAAGAAATGTAGTGCACACAATTATTTGTCTGTGTGTGTATCTGTGTGTGTGTGAGAGAGAGCATGAGAGAGATAGTGCATACCTGGTAAAAAGGTAAAATAATTTTGTTGAAATTTTGTTTTGTATTGCTTTTAATTCATAGAAATCTTTCACAATACAAGTATCATTATTGCCAAAAATCATTTAAGATTTATATTTCTGGAATATGTGTTCTGTGGCTAAAGATTCGCCTTTAATAAAATACAGCATACTCTTTATAAATAGAATATTGGTATAATATTACTATAGATATATTAGAAATGACAAATTTTGGTTGCAATATTGTGAAAATTTATAGATTAATTTTTCTATAATTGCTTTGAGATTCATTGTTGGGATAGCCTCTCAGATTATTTAACAAAAAAGCATTTTATTTTCAAAATTCCAAGAGTAACCATCTAGTATGTTTTGTTTTGTAGTACCCAAACACCTTCATGATCCAATGAAATAAAATTCCCATGTAACATGTTTTAGTCTATAAAGTCTGTATTTTGAAATATTTGATAGATGGATTGCTTTTAACCTGTTAAAATGACAATATCTAATCTCAAATTTTCATTTTCTCAAATATAGCTAAGTGGTCATCTTCTTTAACATTCTTATGTTTTAAATATTTCATGTACATATCTTCAAGCATACATATGCATGCTTATATGTGTATACCATCTTTTAGAATGGTTTGCATAAGAAAATCTAGTTAGGGCTGAAAATATCTAGTTAAGATTGACAATGCATTACATATGGTATATGCATTGGCATATGATATTTTAAAACATTTAAAATTTATGGTAAATTTTAGCTGAAATGCTTTTTAAAAAACAAATAAAATCCTTTTATAAAAAAATGGAGCTTCTAGAAGTTTCTCAGTCCACTGGACTTTTTTCCATCCTCTACAGATGATTTTAATTTGAAATATTTAGAAAATTCAGTCCTATGGCTATGCCACAACATGAGCAATTTTATTGAAATAGAAAGTGAAGAACAAAAATATTCAATAATTATTTTATTGATGTGAAGGGAATGAATTATTCATGGTTTCAAAGAATCTGTGTATAATTCTAATTACCTGCTTTTAAAGGATATGAGACCCACTGAAAGTACATTAACAATTTTGATTGAACACCTGCTATCCAGTAGTACAAAACAAGCATCAAATCCAAGTTCCACTGTTTTTGTGTGTGTGTGTGTGTTTGTATGTGTTTCTGACTTGCTGTGTAATCATTATATAATGTGCTTTGGTGGCATCTGATATAATGCTTTGGTAGTTGTAAAAAATCATTCAAGGTGATAAAGCCAAATTATTCCTAACTCAAATGCATTATGCACTTTCTAACAATCTCCATTCATTTGTAGCTGTGACATACATTTTGCAACATTATACGTGATTCCTGAGAAGGTTTCCCTGGATAGGCCCTTGCTTATACAGTTCTGCATTCTCTTCAGTGACTAGTTGATGAAAACACAGTCTTATGTCTGCCACTAAGCAGGTGTGAACCCAGGCTTTTTGGACTCAATACTTCCATCCTCATCTATACCTATAAGTTGGCTGCTATTACAGTGGTAGCACCACTATCCACCTAGTTAATTGGCCAAACTATTTAACTCAAAAATTCGAGTGTCAAACTTATCTTAAAGAAACATTTAATTAGACAAGAATTCTGGGCAACTCTATTGCCTTTGTTATTTTTTAAATTTCTCCACTTTCTTGATAACCCTCTGCTAGTAGCTTAATTCATTGGAATTTTCACTGGAATTTCACTGGAATTGCAGCCAATCTCTTAAATCATGTTTCTGATCACCTCTTTTCACGGCCCTTTTCATGTAATCTTCAGGGTGCTAAATTTGGTATAGAGGATGTTTTTTATACCATACTCCTTTCTGAATCTTTGACGTTGCATAGTATTAGCTCGAGGAATGTCTCTCAATGTGACTTACAGTGTCTACAGTGCTTTCTTTGATCTGTTTCTTCTTCTCTGCCTGTGTTTCAACATTTTGTCCCTCGAATTCTGTGATCCTATATTATCAACATCTTCTAGTTTTCCCAAAGCACCATACTTACTTTCCTCTAGGCCTTTACACTGTTATTTCTTTTACTGTGAATGCCTTATTCTTAGTCTCCCCTCACTTGTATGTTAAGCTCTCTCATTCAACTTTTGGCTTGGATGGATTTTAATTGAGTATTTTCATTTATTTTTTGACAAATTTATTGAAATATAATTTACATTTACATTGCATGCCATTACTCCATTTTAAGTGAACTATTAAATGATTTTTAGTAAATTTACCAAGTTGTGCAGCTATTCACATAAGTCAGTTTTAGAAGATTTCCTTCCCCCTATCAAGTCCCCTAATGAGGCTAGGTTACATATCCTTTTCTGTAGGTTCCTACATGCTTTCCATTGACTCTTATTAAATAGCATTTATTTCCCTGTATGGTAATGACCTATTTTTTCTTTCTCCTCATGAAGACTATGAATGCCATTTTGTAGGAAATGCACCATCAAACAAATTTGTCCAGAACATATGTCATAGCAGCTAACATGTAGCTGGCCCTTTAGCTACATGTGTTGCATAAAAAGGTAATTATTAAGTTTAGAGATAAAAGGATATTAGATATATCTCTCGAGCCTGTGAAAAGAATGTATTTGGATAAACAGTAACTTGTCTGTACATTTGAATGGTATTTAGCAAATTAAATAAAATGAATGTTGCATCAAATTTGGATTAGGTTATTATAAAATAAATGCTAACCATTTTTTCGTAGTTTTTGGTTCTTGAATATTCTCATAAATTATATTTGTACATTTTCATAAACATAAGTAAATCTTTGAAAAAAACTTTTTTGCTTTTTTTTATCTTAATAACATTATCAGAACTGTAGTGAAACAGGATGTCTAATATCCTAAGAGCAGTCTTTAGTGCTTGACTCTGAAGACAGTAAGGGTCTTCCATCTCTCTAGGATAAAACTACAAATATTTCTTTCTCATAATTGATTTAAAACAATAAACTTTATTTTTTTAAATACCTAGGATCCTAAGGGGAGGGAAACTGGCAGTAGGAGGGGAAGAAAATAAAGAAAATCAAGAGTACATCTGGTGTCCTACCAAAGTTTATAAATTGAAATGAAACATGAAGAAGTATGTCAAGAAATATTTTACTCAATATTTGGGACTGTAAGACAAAGATAATATTGCAATCTCTTTGGAGGGGGAGAATGTGCTTGGAAAGTGTTCCTCAACAGTTCAAAAATAGTGTTTCAATGACAAAAATCTAGTCTAATCATCTGTAATGGATTATGTCGACACCTTACATTTTTTTTAATCTACTTTTCACAACCCTCTGGCAATTTGCAATTGTACCCCCTTTCCCAATTGTGAATCTGAAACTTACTTTAATTAAGTCCAACAGTCATGTGGTAGAACCTGGATATGGACTTAAGAAACATTTTTCCCCTACTGTTCCACAAAGCATTCTATTTGATTCACCACATTACAAGATCTCGCTCTCTCTCTCTCTCACACACATACACACCCATCCACACACACAGTAAACAAGACTTTGAGTGCTAAAATATTCAGAGGCAATACAATAAACCTCTCTTCAAAACAACCAATGAGCAGTTGAAAAAGCTAACAACTTATTCATCATATACTGTGTATTTTATGTTTCTACAATTT